>JANPWX010000189.1:256018-276197 GCA_024734555.1 Trochalopteron elliotii
CTAGTATGACAGTTTTCCCAGTTCATTAAAGAGTTATAGTTTGATATTTGTTTGCACAATCGAATGCATATAAAATATTAAAATAAAAAGTTCATAATCATGTGAGCAATCACCTTCACATGTTTATAAAATCCTCTTTTGGCTGAAGCTCAAAATCATGTAGGTATTTCTAAAGTTGTAGAAAATCTCTAGGATTCATTCCCCCTACCTGCTTTTGAAATGCATTTTCTTAATGATTTTGAATTGCCTACCAAAATTTTGTATTCATCTGAGCAAGCCTGGCTTACCTAGTGGCACAGTTATAGTCTAAAGAGTTCCTTTCTCTCAGGTTTTCCAGGAAACAGTTCCCTTTAAAATATGTGTTCATTTTTATTTTGTGCAATGTTTTCACAAGGGATAGAACAGAAGTGCACTAGAGAAATTTCTCTAAAAAAGGCATTTCAAAGAAAGTAACATGTACATATACCTTAACATGTACATGTAACCAAAGTCCTTGGACTCTGAAGAACAACTGAATAGAAGTCATTTCCTTTGCTAGAAAGAGTACACATTCCTGTAGAAATGGACTACAAAACCACAGTGCTAATAAATGCCCAGGTTTTTTTAGACCTTTATGATAGACACAGTAATGTACATAAACAATTTGTGTGACACATTATGCTTTTACAGGTTTAGTCTCTTCATAAAAAATAGATTGCAATATAAAATATTAAAAACAAGCTCTAACTTGTACCACACTGGGGTTTTCCATATATGACATCTTAAAAGGAGTATTATATGGTAATATATTAAAATATAATTTTCAAGTAAATTATTACATTTCATAGACAAGAACATGTCTATCATATGTATTCCAGCACTATCTAATCCCAGTAATCTGAAATATGCAAAATAAAGCCTGTGTAAACTTAAGAGTTTCACTTCCACATTTCTCAATTTCAATCCTATTCAATTCCTGCATGCAAGGTTCCCAATGCCTTAAATGGGAACTAAGTATTGGGGCCCAGTCCAAAGAAATTTTAGGAAAACGGGAGCATTCCTCACACACTCCGTAAAAAAATGAACCTAATAATATTTTCACAAATTACTAATTACTTGGGTTCTTGCTTTCAGATCTAAGAATATCTTGTGAAAAACTTACATTCTGATGGATAAGGGGTAGTTCTTCTGTGCTACACTGTAAGGTCAGTCTTAAGGGCGTTTGGGAATAAAGATTAGAAAGACCTAACTTAAAAATACTTAATACCCATTTATTAGGATCAAAGATCAGTACATGCGTGTAGTAAAGATCTGTATGACCTCAAATGAATAAACAAAATGCTTATAAACACTATATACAGAAATTTACTCCATCCCCCCAACATCATGTTTCTTAGGTGTTTATCGTTAATCTCAGTTAGAGTTGAGAAGTTCTCAATGATTCCTACTTGAAGTGGTGAATGCTGCTTCTGTAACTGCTATCCTGCAAACAGCTTGTAGCACTGGCATTCCTTAATGTAACAGAGGCAAAGTTTTGGGTCCAGTAATTGCAAGAGTACCTAAACTTGGCCTAGTATGAACCCAGGTTTGGTTACTCAAGCAGTTATGCTATACTTTCTCCTTCAAAGTACTTTCAGAAACATAATTGTTGTCTGAGATGTTTAGGCATAGTACGTTTTATCTACAGTTATTTTGTCACTTCCTAATATGCAGTGCTGTATGTAAATATATTTGAGTTGAAAAATAACATTGTTTTGATGGTGGCAAAACAGTAAGTACATTGCCAGCTCCTTCCCACTGTGAGTCATAATAAATGCTTGCTATGGAAATTAATAATTCACTGGCCATTACAAGTGACAATCCATGAAACAAATATTTTTCTATTAAAATATATATATATATATGACCTTGACATTAATTTCTTTATAGTGAGCTTCAGAAACTATCTGTATACATTTTACAAGACCTTTTCCCATCAACAGTCACTAGAGTAGGCTGTTCTTAGAGATGTGACTTCCCCACTGTCTCGGAAGATTAAAAAAGGGTACATTTTTTAATTGCTAGATGTTTCTGCTTCTGTTTTCTCCATTGCTGCCTCAGGAAAAAGCAGTTTTCTAAGTATGTTTGCATAGAATGGTCCATACACTTTTTTATTGAAGTTTACAATGCTTGCATACTGAGATCCCACAATCTCCATCTCTGTCTGAATCACGGAAAGGCCTCCTGGCATAGTAGGCATACACTTCTGAGAACTCGGAAGAGCAAGCAAGCTTCTCAGGAAGAGCTGGATTCGTTTGTCTGAAATGGAATATAAAGTATGCTCAGAACAAATGTAAACCCAAGATGATGCCACAGTCACTTTGTAAGCACCCTGCACATCAGCATAGCAAAAAATCCAACAATGTAAGCAACAACTCTTTCCCAAGATTGTGTTGGGGTGAGAAACAATACTGTAAGCTTCTTAAATTTGGCTACTGCAAGGTGGACACAGCACAAACCTACTGCAACAAGTTACATTAGCTAATATGAAACAGACTCAAAGGAAAAAAAACCCAAACCCACTAGGTTTAAACCCAGAATGGACAGAGGGAGGACTAAATAACACTCATTTTTTCTAAATTCTTCTCCAAAATACTAAGCTGCCTAGGCTTGTCTCTACATGCATTTTTACAATTATTTCTAGCTGTGACTAACCACGCTCTGCAGCATACCAAGAACACCATCTCTAGGTAAACAACATTTCCTTAGTCTTAGTTGAGCCAGTATTGTACTGCAGTAAGAAAATGTGTGATGGTTCTGGCTTCTCTTCTCTTCCAGAATTCCAACATCAATGCTTTTAGAAGATAATTAGTTGATTAAGCTTGCTGGGAATAAGTTTATAAACAGACACATACAATATGACAGTTAGGTAGTATCTTACTTACCAATCAAGGAACAGACAGGATTATTCTTCTCAACAATATGAGTGATTTGACCCATTAAATTACTCTGCATTTCTTCACTGAGAGTAGGAAGACCTCTTTCACTTAGAGACTTGTTCACTGTGCTGCAAATCTGGATGCCAATAGCATTCAGAGCCTCCTTCAAGTCAAAACTTCTGGAAGAAACAGAAAAGCATTAAATTCTGCAGTTTCTGTAGCACAGGTTGTAAAGTGTCCTCACTTGTCTCCCTTTTATGTTCAATCTGGTCTCTGCAATGAGAATTTTAAAAAGTTTTCATATTTTGCTGCAGATTTATATAAATCTACATATACAGGAAAATCTCTATGTGGAAGATAAAATAAGGACCTAGTTGTGATTCAAATGGGAAAGGTAATTTCAAGTGTGCAGCAGTGACACCGTTCACTTGTTCACTATCCTTGTGCCTAGGTGTTTTTCTGGGCCACATGCATAGCATTTCCTGAGAAAAAACAGAGTGGAAAACTTTTAAAAGACAGTCACATACATCAGATTTGCTTGTAGTACAAGGAGACAAAGAAATCGGCAGCCAAGTAACTTGAACTACCTACAGCAAGTTTGAAGCAACTCCCAAGAGGATTCAGTGAATGTATTGACACAGTCTATCCAGTATTAGGAGTGTATGAATGAACCTTCCTACTGGGCTTCAAAATCTGTACATTAACATCAAGACTAGGATTTCATTAAAATCTACCTTTGAAAACACGTGTCTAACATACAGTGGCCTTGTGTCATAAAGGGAATATATAAAAGATTAAAATTTGGTATCTTCCTATTAGTAACAAAGCACCAGCTATGCCACTAGAATTGTTTCCAATTGTTTCCTATCAAAAAAGTAAGAGTTAAAAAAAGGAGTAAAAAAAGGCCTTACTTCTTGTTCATGCCTTCAAGAAGAGGAAGGGAAATCCTTTTCAGCTGGTCATCAAAATCAGGCACATCTACAATTGCTGCACCCACCATGTTGTTTGTTATGAGAGAAACACAAGCTATGACTTTTAATTGATTGAGCTTTTCTCGCAGCTCCTGAAGACGAACTTCATCTGTTATTAGCGTCTAGAATTGAAACAATAATACTAATTTAGGAATAAGGAGGGAGAGAGACAGGAAAAGGACAGATCTAGGATGTAGTCATGAAGCACTACTAATTTTAACCACAAATACACAAACCCACAGAAAACAGCCACTGAAATATCCTAAATATGTAGTATAGCATGAAGTGGCATTATGTACAAGTACCAGAAGTAAACCTGTGGTGGGAAGAAAAGCAATGAGGAAACTGAAGACATTATTCCTTATTCCTCATCACTGTTGACAAATCTGCAACCACAATTCAGCCCACGACATGGAATGCTCAGAGAATCCAGAGGACATTGTACTGACCAAGTTACAGACAGAATAGTCTTCTGGATTTGGATGTCTTTTGAAAAAATGCCAAGATTTGTAACTGATGGATCATAATGAACAACTGTGCTTGACAACCACCAAAGCAGGTTCTGCAAGTGATACATAACCTACCCCAGGCAAAAAGCCAGCTGATCATACCAAGAACATAAGTAATCCCCACAGCAAGATGTAGCTGGAGTTAATTTTATGTTACAAAGAGTTCATCCTGAGCAGCACAGGGGCATTAACATCCAACTGTAATTGATAGCAATTTCATAGTGTGGCAAACTAGATCCACCAGAGGACATCTGTATGTAGTTCTTAATCAAAGTCATTCACAGAAAGGTAAAAAAAGTGGTTTCCCTTCTGTCCACAGACTGAGAACACCAAGAGCATTCCCATGTATTTAGCAAATTCTCTGCCAGGCCACCCTACACGTAGCTAAGGCCATCCCTGGAAACACAAATTTTAGCCCTGACTAATGGCAAATTTCACACTGGCTTTCTGGAAAGTTACAGAGGTCAGTAATCAGGAACAGGAGGGAAAAACTGAACACTGAGTCTTGAAGCAATAATTTACATGCACTGAGAAAGGGTAAATACCTACTTTAGAAGCCTCAGCTTTTTACTGATTCTGTTCCAAACAGTGATCCACCAATTCCTGCTGCTGTTACGAAAACAGGGTGCTACAGTCAGTTCTTTTAAAGATAGAGAAAGCCAAGCACTGTCAATACAAGGCCCAGCCTTTGACCACAGCCAAGACTGCTCTTAGGGTGGAGCTGGTGAGCTATGATTGGAAAGAGGGAAAACAACCTTTACCTTGTTCTTTCCTGGTTGTTGATTTGCCCATCTCGAATTTCAGAAACTGGACTAGAATATAATCTCCAGATTTCAAATTTACTGTGCAGGAATTTAAGGAGTGCAAGAGAATATTCACTTACTGTCATCAATAGCAGGATTATTGTATCACACCAATGATTTCATATAGCTGGTAATCTGAAGACACCAAAATGCATTTCTTACCTCTGGAAATGTTTTGCAATAATCCCATTGTAACAGTTTCAAGTAGCCATTGTTTAGCACCAGTGTAGGACTAATAATTGGTTTTGAACTACTATCAGCACCAGGGGATGATGAAGACTCATCAGAAATAGATGACAATTCATCTTCTATCGATTCCTTTATCCATTCTGTTGTGAGATTCAGGGCACCTAAATATTGCAAATAGCAAAGATTCACTGCATGCCTTCAGCAAAATAAGCACTACCTTGAGAAAAAAAAAAAAAGAAAGAAAGACTTGTATACCTAAGAGGATTTAACTTCTGAAGACTTAAACAGAGTGGACAGCTGAGTCTTCACACACGGTAATTGTCTCACTCACTTTCTTCCACTGATTATCTTCCACTGGTCACCTTTAAATTCTACACGGATTGTGCAAACCTGACCACAAATTGTTAAGACTTCAGACAAGATTTTTAGGTAATAGAAGTCTCAAAGTTTGAGCTCATAAAGGATTGTTTTCCTTTTTTGGAGAGGCCACTTATCAGATAGGGCGTAAGTCCGAAATGTAGAGGTGAAGGAAGATTAAAACACTTGATTTGTTGTGGCAGAGTTTTTCTCAGGCTGTGTGGATGAACAGTGCAGGCCCTATCAGTGGCTTAGAGCTCCCATTTTAGAAGCCCCTGCTCCAGATGTTAGCAAGCTTACTATTCTTCTTGGAGGATGTATTTCTGAACACTGTTTAACCAAATTACACAAAGCATGTAATAGTGGATCAAGGTGACTTTGCGCCATCTAAGAAATTTTGTTCAGAGCCTGCCTTTTGTTTATTAAAAAACTGATCTTACCCCTTCCAAGTTTCAGGCACACTAACTGGTTTTACATGTTCACTTCACACTAACAGAACTGTTGTACACAGAAAAGTCTCATCTTAGGTAGGGCTTCTGCATCCAGACAGCAAGAGTCACCTTGTTCGTTTTTCACACACCAAACAATTCGGCAAATGCAAGTTTGTCTGAAAGTGCCCCAGATTACAGACAGACAAACTTGACACAAAGTTAAGCAATCATTCAGTGATAGCTTGTTTGTCAAAAAAATATTCCCATTACTTAGATACAGACAAGAAATTTAAGTTTTTCTCTAAGTTTCCTCTGCAACTTAAGAGTTTTCACAGCATGTATTTAAATAGTCATCTTTTCAAAGTAAAGTTGAAATTAAATACAGCATGGTACGTACTTGGTGTTTCTTCAAGAATTTCCTGGAATTTTGTTCTTTCGTAATCCACCAAGTTATGCCAGAGGTACGGTCTAAGACTTTTAATTGTATAATTTGCCATATCCACTTTCATCAGGTCCAAAACATGGAATATTTGTCTGAAAAGAGAGATGTGAAATTTCACAGTTTAATTTAGTCTATTGATTTTCACCAGCACACATGAAGCACATGTACATTATCACTTTAATTTCAATTCTGGGAGCAGTGAACTCCTTCATTGGCATTTCAGAGTAACAGATATGTCACCTATCATCTGGAATTCTTGAAGGAGTAGTATATATAAGGCTTGGTCTAAGTTAAAGAGAACAGGACTAACATAGCATCACTAAACGCTACAGCCTTGTAAGTTTTTCAAAAACTACATGAATTGGTATATTTCAGCCTAAATTAACAACTTTTAACTTTTTGGTGACTGATTGCAGTAAGAGAAACAATCCTTCTGACCCAGTTGCTTTGATCCCTATATATACACAGTAGAACAACTACCATTTACTCTTAATATTTCAGTGTACCTAAGGACCACTGTTTTCTGCCCTGTTATGAAAATGTTTTACTCAAGTTCAAGTAATAAGATCTTAACTAAAAAGCTTTTAAATCTAAAGTTTGGCCTTCCAGAAGAAGCATGCAATTAACATTTCAGGAAGAAACCATACAAGTGTGCTGCTTACATTTTGTAAAAATGAACAAGACAGAAAAAAGGAGTTTCTGAAACAAAGACTATTGCAAGAGTTGTTGGCTTAGATATTCAGAGCTGCCTGGTTTCATCTAGGTATCCTACCCATTTCATTACAAAGTAAGATACACAATCAGGTCAGTGTGTAGAGCTCTTCCCCTTTAATGCTTCAGGAAGTTTTCCTATAGTTTGAGAACAGGTGTTATGCAAACTAACACAATTTTAGACTTCCTTTACCCAGCCCCCCCACCTTCCACTGTCTACTACCCTTTCAGAGAGTTTTTTTCTCCAAAAACCACACTCAAATACCAACCTCAGTAACTCTACAATATTGTCAGTTGCTTTTAACTGTTTTATGTCGTTGTCTCTTATTGGAGCACATAACTTTCCCATAGTGTTGATGATATAGTTAGCTAGCCCAGGAATATCAACAGCATTGTGCTCTGCCTGTTGTCTTATAAGATCCGTATCTAGAACTTCACAAATTTGATTGTGAATCCTGTTTGCTCCAGGAGTCAGGAAGGAAAGAAGAATCTAAATTACAGGGGGGGAAAAAAGGAAAAGCTTATCAATAAAAACCAGACCACTTAGGAAACACACTTGAGTGAAATTTTAATATTCATGTCAGGTGTATACAGCTGACAGATTATAACCAGACATTTTAAGACTGAACACTATCAAAGGTAGTGCGGAACAAAGTTCTGCAAAAATGCTCAAAGCTAATAAAACAAAAAGCAAGTCAACAACTAGACTCCTTCAAAAGCTGGGCAGCTGCCCTGTAAAACAAACATTTACTAACTTAAAATTCTGAAAGACTTAGTATTGTGGCAGGATTGAAGGTCTGTATGCTCATCCGTGCAATAATCAAACAATGAAGTCTAAGTGGGCAGGTGCAGTCATGTTTATGCTCTTGTTCATGCCCTAAGCTTACCGTATGGTTCTGAAAACAGGCTAGTAGAGATGTGAAGCTTTGGGAAAAGAGATAACTTCAACTGATCACTGTGCAGTGAGGGTTGAGTGAACTGTTTGTCTGTGGCCATACTCCCGGTTAATATAAATATACTACAAATACACATCTATTTTCAGTTCTGAATAATCATAGCTTCACATTATAATAGGAAGAACTAGAAGGTGTCAGCTCAGCTAAGTTAAGGAGACCCTTCAGTGAACTGAGGGTCTGTTAAGGAGTGGGACTCTTAGAGCTAAGCTGACAAAACAATACAGAGAAAGAACATTACCTCCTTAATTTCCTCAAAGAGCTTGATAGCATGTTTGTATTCTGGAGGATCTTCATTCAGTTCCGATTCCAAATGATCCCAAAATGCCTTGTGTACAATTTGTTTCACTGTGCCTGCAAAGCTGTGGAGTAAATCAATTAGATATGAAAAAGACTCCCAACTTGCTTTTGTCCTTGTAACTGCTTTAGATGAGACTGATCACTTGTTGGGAAACACACTTCCCCAGATATTATGTCCTGCAACCACATCTTCCTTGCGTGGTGGATCATCAGCTCCCACAACATGGTCTAGACTGCTCCCTTCATTTCTCCTCTCTTTCCAGCACCAGCACTGCTTCTTGCAAAATTCAGGTTCTTACCTGTTTTGTGGATAGTCTTCATGTTTTATGCAAAAATTTGCATTTACAGCAATCTCATGAGCTAGAGTCCAGTTTGACAGATTTCTTGTAGCTGCCATCAGTTCATCAAATGTGATAACCTTGGGAGGGCTTGCTGCTGGAACAAACAAGATAAATTCAAGCCAAATATCTGTAGCTGATTAAGTACATATATTAATTGAATATACTAACACCTAGAAATTTTACTGCTAATTGGACTCCAGTACTCTGGAAGAAGCAACCCAAGATTACCAAGTCTTTATATCTTCCTAAAACACTAACTCAGGGAACTCCCAGCTTATCAGGGGTGTGTGTGTTTGTGGGGAAGTACCACACAAGCCTCAAAACATTTTGAGGAGCATTTTCATATTTCTGCACCTGAACTAAGATATCTTTTTTCCTTTAAAACAGGATCTTGCATTCCACAGATTTCCTACTAACTGTTCTGTCAAAGCCACCCAACCAAAAGCATGGGCAGTAAGAGATACCAGATGTCCTCTATAACTGTGAACACATGATGGCTATATTGCCTGTTGATACTGACTTGCAAAACCCCCCACTTAAGATCAGCAGATCTTTTATCTGCTGTGGAATGTAAGTTATACTCACTTTTTTAGGAGTTAGCAGCAACAACAAAACAAACTCTATATTGGAAAACAAGAGCAAATTCCTGAAGTTTCTAAATCCTCAAATTCTATAATTTAATTTAGCATTTGGAAGACTGGTAACAAAGAAAGACAAAGAGCCAGCTGCCAACTGCAGCTCCACTAACAAGCTTGTTTTAATGTAAGACTTCGTTTACACAGATGTAAGAAGTAAGCATGGTCTGCAAATGCTTACAGACACACACAAACCACATCTTAACCAAGGTTTTATTTAACTGTTACTCAAATTATCTTCCTTGTGCAAATGTATGTTTTATGTTTGATTCTAATATTGATGAAAGAAAAATGTGAATTCAAGATTAATTACATGTAACTTGGTACAGTATAACAAATACGTAAGTAACAGAATTAATTTTTCAGTGCAGGGATCAAACTGAAGAAACCCACCCTTTGCACAAAAGCATATCTGGTTGAGTGGGAGGCTGCTACCAATGTCAGGGTTAGGAAGACCATGGTGACACACTTTTCTTACACTTTCTGAAGGGAAGGAGTGCACAGGGAGATAGCCATGGATACAGCTGCTGCTGCTGGTGTTCCACACACAGGAGATGCACTGCTTCACAGCAGAGAGAAAGCCATGCCTCTCTCTTAATACTCCTAAACAGATTCAGAATCCCAGGTTCTACCCATGACAGCAAAGATAAACATGGTAAGTTAGCCTTATTGGCCCATGCACAATGCAGGTAAGGCTGAAACAGGCTTACATGCTGGGGAGCTGGGTTTGCTTGAAGAATCACTGTTAAAGCTCTGCCTGGAATATTCTGAGTCGCTGGAAGAAGCTGTGCTTTCCGAGAGGCGTGAAGAATCTGAGTCGCTGTTCTGGTCATCACTGAGAGGCATTCTGATTCCCTTTACCTTGTTTACACAGTCAACAAGACCTGGAAAAACAAACACAATTCCCACAAAACCAGCACTTACTTTTGTTTGTTTCTTAAAGTCAGCTACTGATCATTTTACTGTGAATTACGATCAAGTAGTTGCCTTTCCTAAATGGGAAAAGCAAAGCAAAGGATCTCACTTGACATGCAGAATGATATAGTTATCAACAAACTACACCTGTCCTGTAAGAAAGCTTTGTACCTTCAGCTGTTTCATACCCTAATGATTATGTTGGAGACCATCCCTAAATTGGTATTTTAAGAAATGAAAGCATTACCCACAGGAACCCCTGAAGCTGCTCGTTGCAAGCAAGCAACTACTTTTGGTAGTTTTCAAGGTCCGTAAAGGCATCTCATGATGTTACCATCCCCCACCTGACTTCACAAAGAAGTGGTGTTTAGCAATGAGTTTCCTTCCACAAACAGGCTCACCGAGGGTAATGACTGTGAAGCAAACACAGAAGTTGCAGGGGGAGAACAGACAAGTAATTCAGAATACTACATTTCTGACAGGGTGTAGCTGAAAGTCTGGCCTGCTGCTTTAGGAGGGTCCGTGCTCAGAATCAGATCAACAATGGCACAGACCCAAAACCCACTCCTCCTAGGGGTGAAGGTGGATGGGTTTTCTGGTTTAAGCTGAATGGCAACTCTGAGCCTCTAACATTCCATTTAGCACAGACAACAACCTCCACTGAGAACTGTTGTGCTTCATAGTGTTTCTGTCTATGTAACAAAACTGCCTCCCAGGCAGATAAACTGCAACTGCAGAAAATGTGGACAGCTGTGCAGTGTGATACAGATGATTAACAACTGCATGACAGGAAGTAAAAAATATGTTCATCATAATATTAAAATGAGAAGCTGGAAGTCAGCTGTAATTACTACCAAAGGAATTTGGCCCAGATACCAAAGGTAGCTGTCCATCTCTGATTATGGCCATGAAGCATTCTGTAGTGGACTTTATGAAGAGACATAGCCAGCAAAGGTTTCCATCAGCAAATTAAACTAATACATAACTTCATTAATTATTAAACCACATCAACTGCAGTAGGCAGGAAATACCACACTTTGCAACTAGTAAACTTGGAAAAAGGCACGTTTGGCAATGAAAGAATGATCTTTGTCTGTACTTATGTGAATCAACATACTGTGGGGTCCTGGGATAGACAAAAGGTAGTGAAAATTAAGATTTCTTTATGCTGGTACCTAGTTACAGCTTGGATACCAACTCATCCTGAACAGGCCTTTATAACTTGATGAGCTACTACACTGATGAGCATTTCCCTTTTAATTGAGATGATTAACATTTCTAAAGTGTATGTTTACTCTTCCTCCTCTCCCAAAAGGAAAGAGATACACTTGAGCACCTTATTTATGTCATACTTTACGCTGGTTTTTTGTGAAAAGATTTGGTCACATTAGTAAGAACACAGCTATCAGTTTATCACTATATTGGAGGAGCCAATAAGAGACACTTGACTAGAACATAGAGGTCATGCATGCAGAACCTGCAGCATTACCTGTGATCCTAAGCATCATAACTCTTATTAGAACAGGAATTTTGTAATTTCTAACAAAATATTTAAAACAGTATTGGCTAAACAAGACAGAGTTGCAAGAGAACCTAAAAACCCCAAAACGCAGAGATATGTTGGTTGGGAAATTGTATTTAAGTTACAATTAGAAATGGGTCACTAATTAATGCTAGAGAAGAAACAAACTATTTCTTCAATTAAAATCTGTGTTACAGATCTCAAAGTTAGTGCTGACCAGAAACTAGTTGTGACAAACTAGTTATAGAACGTACTTGAGGTTCTTCATGTTGAACTGCTCACTCAAATACAGTAACACTGTACACAGCCTGCAAAGTTTTTATCACTCTCCAACTATTTCTTTTTTTATCAAGATAAGAACACTGTATTTCCAGGCTGTATTCTTGTGTAACACCCTTTTAGTTCCATACAAAAAACCAAACTCCAAAAGATTAATGTTGAAGCACACTGTCCATCAAAAGATTTGATTAATGTTGTTTGCAGTGTAGTGGCCCAAAGTCTTGCAAATCGCTTGCCAGTACGAGCACATCACGGTGTGTCTACTGCTTCAGTTCAGGTGTTAAAAACATGGAAGAAGGTAAATGACCACTAAAACCCCAAATGCTCTCAACACAATTTACACATCATCATTTCATGAACTTCCTCTTACCTCTAGGTATGACAATGTTACTAAGTATTCAGCTTTGCAAGGTGCTGCTGAGAGAAGCACTAAACCAGCCATGAAGGTGAGTCAGGACTGCCATTTTCCACCCCATCTTGATTTCCAAGAAGATCAAGTAGTTAAGGTAGAATTAGAAGAGTATCTACATTAAGTCCATAAGTACTAGCCCCAGCAAAGGATCTTTTGGCAACAAACAGTTGCATTTCAAAGAGGCCCATGGCATTTTGATGTACCAAAACCATACCTGCTCCTACAATATATGCACACATACAGACAGCAGAGCTGTCAGCAGAGTGCTTCAGAAGGCTTAATTTAAGCAAAGAGTTTCAACACTGCAACAGGAGATGACACATAAAAAACCACTGCAATCTTTTGCCACACTAAATACATTTCCTAGTAGAATGCTTCAAACACAATGGGAAGCAAGAATGGGTGTACTCTGCAGACTCAGAACATTATTGCTAAATTCTAGGTTTAAAAGATAAACACTTCAAAATAAACGTGAATATACAAGCAGAACCTGCAGGGGCCATCTAAAACACTTAGGCAAAAATACAGTCATTGAGCATATGAAAGGTAAGTGCAAACCAAAAATGGCATTTATAATTAGTTACAACAATAGACAACTGAGTCACTTGGTCTTTGCTTCATAGCATACACTAGAAGAGCTGATTTTCCTTATAGTTTTGTAGACGGCACAGAAGTTCTCATAAATAACTAATGGCCAAGCTTATTTAGAACTTTAAGTTTAAGTTAGTATAATGGTCACATGAAAATATTTCAAAAAGCCCTTCAGCCTTGCAAGACCTCTTTGTAACTCACCATCTTGGATCAACAATACCATCTTGTTATTTATTTGCTCATTAATTATGACATATTAGGCTGTTGTTTTAATACACATATTAATATCCCACCTGTTCTATTAAAGAGTCAGCCAGAGGTTACAACCTACTTTACTCTGCTGCATTAAAGACTACGCACATTTACCTTTATATTACACTGGACACCATCACAGTGGGCTTCATCACACCATTTGCTTTCTTTCAATCAGCACCATACTGTAGGGTTTTTTAAGGATAATCTCTTTGGGAGACCAAGCTAAAAGTATCTTCTACATGTACCAACCCCAATATTCTAGCTAATTTAACAATGAAGAAAGAAATTCTCACATTTCTGCTATTTAGATAGGTGGGGATCATTCATTTTAGTAAAAAGAGAATGAATACAAAACTGTAGATGCTTAAAGGCATCTTGATCTTAACTGGTTACTGCATCACCCAACTCGATTCTTAATTTAGAACTTATCAAGACTGCAAGATCAGGTTAGTTTTAAAAGACACAAACACACTTTTTATTCCTGAAGGTTTGCTTTAGAAGTTAATTCATGAAGCACCTGGGGGGAGGAGGGAGAAAGACAGTTTACAGTTTGTTGGATTTTTCTTCAGATACCATCTTCAAGGAGAAGTTTTCCACAGCCCTGCTTTGTTCAAATGAAGTGTGCATGGACACAGAGACTTATGAGTGCTCTGTCTAGTTTTACCACTATGAAGGTCTCAACTTTGTTTATTCTGCTGGGCACACATTCTTACTATCTTCAAGCTGGCACCGACTGGATCTCATTTGGTCTCGAGTTTCCCTTTCACTGACTCCACCTCTGCCAGCACTCACGACACGAGAACAGAAAAGAGCCTTTGTTAAGAGTTACTTGCATTTCCTCCCTCCTCATTTTTCACAGCTCACAGCCGACATTTCTCCCCTTTAGCTTTCTAGCTCCACAGCTCTTCCCTTTGAAGTGACACTTCTGTTCGTGAAAGCTTAAAAAACTGTGAGTGAGATTCGGCCGAGTGCCCCGAGCGTGGCCCGCGGGAGTGCCCTCCGCCCGGACAGGTCGGTGACGGGACGAGCGGCCCCGGCTCCTGAGGGGAGCCCGGGGACGTCCTGCCCGCTCCCCTCCCCCGCGGGGGGAGCGACACCGAGGGGAGCCGGCGGCTCCTCCTCTTCCTCCATCTGTTTCGCTGCCTGTCTCCTCCCACGGCCCCATGTTTTTAACAGTTAGCAAAGGCAGGAGTTTGGCACTCGCCGACCAAAACAAACAGCGTTTCCAAGGACAGGCCCGGGGGGA
This sequence comes from Trochalopteron elliotii, assembly GCA_024734555.1. Classification (NCBI taxonomy): domain Eukaryota; kingdom Metazoa; phylum Chordata; class Aves; order Passeriformes; family Leiothrichidae; genus Trochalopteron; species Trochalopteron elliotii. The sequence continues at coordinate 270,778 of JANPWX010000189.1, forward strand.
GCGAGTCCAGAGCAGAAGCAAGGAGGGAAAGCTCCCTGTCAGCCCCAGAGAAGGCGAGCCCGGGCACCTGCCCCTAAGCGCCGGGGTCCCCATGCCCCAGGGAGATCTCGGGGTGCCCCTGCCCTGCTGACCGGGGCTGCAGGGGGGGACCCTGCGGCTGCGCCCGTCGGGGCGGATCATCCCGGCGGACACTAAGGGATGGCGAAAGCCCAGGACATACGGGGCAAAGGGAGAACTACGGACCCAGAGCAGGAACTGCGAAACCCACCCGCTGCAGCGGGTGCCCCACCGGGGCAGCAGAGCGATGGGCCAGTTCCCCACCTCCCTGCCACCCACACCGCACAGGAGGGTGGCGGCCCCCGAGCCAGCGCTGACCCGGACTCACCCCGCGGCTCATCGCCCAGCGTGCCCGGACACCCCGCCGCGTGTCAGCTCCGCCGACCGGCCGGAGCACCCCTGCCCTGTCCCGCTGTTCCCAGCCGGTCACTCACCGCTGCCCCTCGCCGTCCTGCGCGGCGCTCACCGGGGCCGCACACAGCCCCCTCACAGATTTAAAGACCCAGCCCGGACTATTAGTGTCTTCCTCGGGCACGTCCATCTCTGACAGTGGAAGGGGGGAGGTGCGTCATCTTTTCCTGCCTGCCAGCGGAGAGTTATCCGAGGCGCTTGGGCCAGCCTCCGGTTATGCCCGTAGAAACTGCCCGTATCTCTTCATTCTACCTGCGACCGGGCACTAAGCGTGGAGAAATACGAGGCGACAGGGGAATGTGCTTCGGCGGACTCCCCTGCGCTGGCAATGGGCCGTGCCGGCGTGCGGGGGGTAGGCCGGGGGACGGGCCGGGTGGTGTTTACGGAAGGGCCCCGTCCGCTCGGGCTGGGGCCGCCCGCGCCCCGCCCCCGGGCCGCCTCAGGGACACCGACAGACCCCGCAGAGCCCGAGTGTTGGGGAAAGCGGCTGCGCTCCGCAGGGGACGGGGTAGCTCCTCAGGCCGTGTGTGCTTGCCTTCGTGCAGAGCGCTGCAAAGGGAGCTTTAACTATGTTCCTGCCCTGATTTCCTTACTCTGTCGATGGGGGCGCGGGGGGTAGCGAGGCGCCCCTCCACGCGCCATCTTGGCCCCCCCCCCCCACTGCCACCCGTGCCACCGCAGCTTCAGGAGAGCCACTGGGGACGGTGCTGAGTTTAGTCACCCGTCTCACTCATGGCTGTGGTGTCCAGAGGCCTGCTGAGCGCCCACTGAGGAACGCAGCATGGGGCAGTGCAGCACTGTCATTATAAATGCTTTGCTTATTGCTGTATTGACCTCATGCACTGGCAGCTTCACGCACCCACTGGGCCAGCAGTACTTGTCAGGGTCATCACCTCTTCCTGTCACAGGAGCTACGTGCCACTACTGCCTCACCCACCAGGCAGCACGGAGGGCAAAACGCCGGCAGTCATCTCTGAGGCAAGAGCTCATTAACGCCAGCCTTGCCAATCGTGAAGACAGAGCTCCCCTTCCTGCAGATAACCTTTAGCACACGTGGTGAACTACACAGAACAGGTGTTGTATTCAGGTAGACCAAAGCGCACTGTAAGTCCCGTTAACCTCTGCTATAAAATCAAGGGCTCAAAGCAGGGAACGGGGTTTGGCCCAAGTGCCCAGCTGGAGAGGGAGCGCTTGCTTGCAGTGATACAGAGCACCTGTCAGCCTGGCCTTCAGAGACATTCAATGGGATTAAGTCCAACAGCCTAATCCAATAACTTCTATAAAGAAGATGCTGTTTTAAATAACTGTAATTGTGCCACTTTACCCCACTTTGTGCACGTCACATGACAACGACAAGTCTGAAAGAGACTCAAAAGGGCTTTGGAGAAGACTGTGATGGTATATAGATGGGCTGTTTTGTACAGACCTGTTATGACTTCCAAGGACGTAATTTATTATTTTTTACATCCATTTTTGCTTAGACATCATCTGAAATGCGGGAAAAGCACGAGTTTCTTTTGGGATGGCTGCTGACACTTTTATTAATTAACCAGCTACAACTGCACAAAGAGTACTCGCAAAACCACCAGGGCCAAGTGATTCAGGGTCCATTTTGTGTCTCTGTGGACTGGCTGTTGTGGAAATCTGTGCTGCTCAGTGGCCTAGCTTGCACAGGGGGGGAAAGGGGTCAGCCTCACCAAGTGAAATAGCTTCTAAATACTGATATGAAAGATAACTTCAGGGGGAAAAGTATCTCAGGGATACCACCTAAATCATGGAGTAAGAGATGGGATTCCAGTAAGGGATGGCTTTAAAGCATTTTCTTTTCAGCTATAGCAGTGTCCTTCTCTCACAAGAACACCAGCTGTTTCAGAGCACATTCTTAAGTGCATAACTTGCTCTATCTATCTATCTATCTATCTATCTATCTATCTATCTATCTATCTATCTATCTATCTATCTATCTATCTCCATATCAGAGATGCATATCTGTATGTATAGCTGAGACACCAAGGACATGCTTTGAGATTCTGGTTCAAAAGCCAAGAATGAGTTAGACACTATGGTACTCAGCACTTCACCTTCTTTTTGGTTTCAATTCTTTCCTGATCCAGAGGCAATGAAGCTATAGGCCACTATATGGATCTTGAAGTAGATTACCTGCTGGAAAGATTTTCTCCACAGAGAAATGCCCCTTATTTCTCATTTTCTGGTGTCCCCAATGTCAGCCAGAAAAATAATTGTACAGACTTTAAATTTGTTCTGCTCAATTAACAAGATCAATGTCCTTGTGTCTTGTCTAGCACATGCACGTATGTCCTGGATTTGGCTGGGATAGAGTTAATTTTCTTCCTAGTAGCTGGCAAGGGGTGTTTTGGATTTTTTTGAAAACAGTGTTGATAACAGGGGAATGCTTTAGTTACTGCTTACACTGAGTCAAGGCCTTTTCTGCCTCTCACCCCACCTCAGCAGCCAGGACGAAGGTGCACAAAAAGTTGGGACAGGACACAGCCAGGACAGCTGACCCCACTGACCCGAGGGATATTCCATACCATATGGCATCATGGCCAGCAATAAAACTATGGGAAGGTTGGTGCAAGGGCACAGCTTGGGGACTGGCTGGCCATCAGTCAGTTTCTGGTGAGAAATTGTTTTCATTTGCATCACTTGTCTTTCTTGGCTTTTATTCATCTCTTTATTATTTTTATGTTTTATTACAACTTAATATTATTTTAATTTTTTTCAATTATTAAACTGCTTTTTTCTCAACCCACAAGTTTTCTCACTTTTACCCTTCTGATTCTCTCCCTCATCCCACTGGGGACATGTAAGGTGAAAGAGAGCAACTGTGGTGCTTATTTCCTGGATGGAGCTAAACCACAACAAAGACACACATTTGGAATTTTGACAAGTGTCTCAAGTCGACTTAAACTCTTGGCCTTTCACTACAGAAGCACTCTTAATTGAAATGAAGGACTAGTTTGTGCTCGCTCTTTGCAGCAAGTTGGCTTCTTTACTGTTACCAATAAAACTAGCAAAGACAGTAAAGCCTACAATTAATGCTCTGCTTTATCCAGCAAACAGCAAGGCAGCTACTGAATGGATAAGATGTGCAGCTGCATTTGGCCCCACGGGTCAGAAATGTCCCAGTATGTGGCTAACTCCTGGTTAGCATGGGAGGAGAGGGAAAGGGCAAGGCATGCTATAGTTTATGCCAGGGCCCATGACAGCTAAGTTGAGAACATAACTTAAAGTCACAAGACATTTTCCCCTAATCCTAATAACTGAGCCAGGCAGACTGGCGTTAGTGCTAACAGATGGACGTTAAGACTCTGGGTTGACTGAGATCATCAGGCCCAGATTTGATAATAGGCTCAAGGTCAAAACAGAAAGACTACAAGGCAGGTGTAAGCATGCTTTCTCAGCTTGTTCTTCTGTGGAGTTTTCTGTATTCCAAGGAGAATTAAGTCTTGTGAGAGGCAAACACAAGAGGGTTGCTGCTTCTCCCAGCTGAAGTATTTGTCTTCAAATTCACACAAAGCAGAATACTGACACTTCTGAGAGAAAATGGTGCATCAGGAGCTTCCCCAGCCACACCAGTCTGCAGTGTCTAGCAACTTTACCAACCCCAGCAAACTCCTAAGGCACACTCCCCTCAGCACTAGCAATTGGTCTTTCTGTACAAAGGAAATAGAATTTGACCCACAGTGTCAAATACAACAAAAAGCTATTTGTAGAATGGTACTCTTGGTCAAAAATAGCTTGAATTGGTTCCATGGTGAGAAAAATCTTTAGGTAGTACATTGCTAACATTTTCCTTGTCACTACCAAGCAAGAGAGGGAGAAATAATGACAGTTACCTATGCTGCCTTACTCCCTGAAACAGATTTACATCCTTTGATACTTAACATTGATGATCCTCTTGATTATTCTGTCTGGTGAAGTCCATATGGCTCAGTTCTTATAGTAAACTCTAAAATAAACAGCTTCAGAGCTAAAATCATGGGTCTTAGGGTACTGCTACAAATCCTAGCCTTTCTAGGCCCTTCCTAAATAGAGATCTGAAGAATATACTGTGAAGGAAGAATATGCTGTAATCAAAGGAAAGATCAAGAAAAGAAAACGTCTTCAAAGACAAAACTTAATTTCTTGCTGTAATCAAATAGAGAAATAGATACATTCAGTGCCTCAAGCTCCAGCTGGAGCCCACAGCACAGGGGAAGGCCTGCTCAGCCTTTTCTGTCCCGTCCTGTGCTGGGACTCACGCCGTGGGGAAGATGATGGCATCGGGCTCGTGTCGGCGAGGCAAAGAAGCATGCTCGAAGCCTAAGGGTACTGCGGGCAGACTCGGTGCTGAGCTCCCGGTCTCTCCGTCTCGGACAAAGCCGTCTGTGACCTGAGAGAGGCTTGCCTGGGGCCTGGAGCGCTCCTGCCACCCAGGGCAGCAGCTGTTGGATCTCCAGGCACCAGCCCGATGCCAAGCCTCTGCTCTGCAGGCACTAGAAACGGGTCGGGGAGAGGGGTTGCGGATGGAGAAAATAACTTTCTCTCCACGCCCTTCTCTCAGTAATTCCGGAGCTGGCTGCAATTATTCCAGCTAAAATCACTACTACGCGAAACAGAATTTGCGTGAGGCAGAATCCAGCCGCGTTCTACCACCAAAACTACGCGCGGGGCCAAAAACTGGCAGAAGGACCGGTCTGGGCTGGGGGACCCCCGGCGCCGGAGACTGCAAGGCTGGAGAGCGCTCCCCGCTCCGAGACCCCCGCACGGGGTCGGGAGAGGGTCTGTCATCGCGGGGCTGGGCCGAGGCTTCCTCTCCGCCCCGCCCGCCGCTTCCCGGTCCCACTGCTCCCCTAGGAATGGGCCCTGTGCGCCACGTCTGCCCCCCGGCAGGGACGCAGCCCATCCGCGTGTGCGTGGCGGCTCCCCGGGGCGGGGGCCGGGGCGGG
>JANPWX010000189.1:276597-306470 GCA_024734555.1 Trochalopteron elliotii
GCCCCACCGCCCCCGGCGGTTGGGCTGGGAACCGTCGGGGCGCTCGGTGCTGCTCGGCGGGGCGGGGGGCAGCAGCCGCCCGTGTAGGGGGGCGGACGCGGGGCTTCGCCCCTTAAATAGGGAGCTGTGCAGCTGTCGGATGGCCTGGCTTGTGGGAAAGCCAACGTGTCCCGTTGCCTTCCCCTACTCTTCCGTGCTCCGTCAAAGATGCTTTCATGGCATTAGAGGGGCAGACGGAGTCAGGGCCGCGGTGTTCCCCGTGCCTGCAAACGTGGCCCTAGAGCAGCGAGAAATCCCTGCCAGGCGGCGTAGAGCTGGGCGGGACGGGGCGGGACGGGACCCCGCGGCGGCGGCCGCAGCCCCCAGCTCGCTTTTCCAGGGCCTGTGCCTGAAGCCATTTTATGGAATGCAGCCCGCACGCTGCGTTACGTGTTGGCAGCGGTGCGGACCTGCCGTTCCGAAGGAGCCTGCTGCCCGTAATTGTGTATCTTTGAGGCCCGCAAATCACTTAACCTAGCGGGGCGAACGAGCTGCTGTCGAGTGGGCAGGTGTGCACGCCAAGGGACACAGGGTGGCAGCGCTGTCAGAATGGGGCAGGATCCCGCCTCAGCGTCCCTACATTCTAGAAAACAAAACCCGTGTGAGCTTCACCGAACAACAGAGCCTGTGCCAGAAACACTGCTGCAGTACCCTGCTTCCCACGTTCCTGCCGCAGTCTCTGGCCAAGGAAGTGAGACTCGCAGTGTCCAAGGCAGTCCAGGACCATGGAAAAGCTGTGAAGTTGCTGGCACGTGATGCGGCTCAAGTGAAGTGAAATAAATGCCCATTTCCCTCACTGTTTTCACTCAGGCTCTTATTAGCCTCCCAGCTATAGTTTCACAAATAGCACTGTCCAGTTGGATACATCCTAGGGTGCCTAAAACCTTTAAAAATAGCATCTGTGATTGTATATCATCACCATACAATTAAAGTAGTTTCCCGGGAGTAGGTTAATTGGTTGGAAGACAGTATGTAAAGTTATGACTGAGTCAGATCAAAGAAAAGGAAATTCTTGTCTCAGCTTGACTGCTTTCTGCATGGTAGACCATTCAGATTTCCTGTATTCCCTGCGAACTTGGGCATGGGCTGGCAATGGGGGGACAGGCACTGGCAGAGATCTTCTGGCTGTTCAGTGGTGCTTCCAAAAACACAGTTCCTGCACATATGGAGATTATATCGTCAGTCTTGGTGTTTCCTGTCCCATACAACAAGAAGGAAAAGGAAAATTCATGTCAGTAGGGGAGAAGAGTTGTAAACTTCAGGGCTATAGGGCTGTGTCTGAAGCTAATTTTAAATCGTGGGAGGTTTACTCACTGATGACAGGAGAATGATTTGAACTAATATGGATTAATGCTTTTTACTGGTTTTTGAGCCATTTTTGTAGACTGTTTGTAAGAAGGCAGAAATTGCAATGGCAAGATGTAAAATTACATGAGTATAGGACTCAGATGTACAGGCAATGTATAAGCCCTTCTTCTAATCAAAGGAATGAGGACAATTTGCTGCCTCCCATCTCCATGTCATTGCAGAAAATCATAAGTATGTATGATATATAAGTTACATATTATAACTTATAATATGAGAGGAGTATATAACAGAAGTTTATAAATAGCTGGTTTCAAAGACAACTGAAACTTACTTGCCTGTGTATAGCAGATGGCTGTTAAAAGTGGGGGAAAGAGATCACAGGGTTTCGCTGCAACCCTTGGAAGTTTCGGTTGCTGTGGTTTGGTGACACAGGAATGTACTTGAGGGAGAGGAGAGCAGGCTGTATCTCATTGCTTTACAAAGGTGTAGGATCCTGTGTTGTACTTGCAGAGTGCCATCAGCACAAGCTGCTGTGTTGCTTTGCCCTTCGTCTGACTGCAGAGTTCTTCTGTCAGGAGTGAGCATTATGTAAACTCACCTGCTTTATACACATCGAGGAGAAAGGAAATGATGTGGAAGTTTAGTCTTTAACATAGCACCATTGTCAGAGAGGCCAAGGTCATTTGGTGTTTAAACAAAAGATAGTATGATGAGTTAGAGAAAACAGTAGTCATTGCCTGAAGATACATTTTTATTTACTATGTGTGATGTTAAATCTTTCAAGGGCTATGGCTTCAAATCTTACCAGCCATGTACACCAAAAAAAGCAAACTCACATGAAGGTTCACACACAGGCCAACTGCTTTGATGCCGTGAGCTTTTCCCCCTCTTTTGCAAAGGTACTGCTTTGAGGCCTGGTGGCTCTTGTTAGGACAAATCAGATTAGAAGCTGGTATAATTTGAAGACCCCAGTCCATTTTAATATATCAGAGCTCTCTGATCTTCAAGTGGCTGGCCGAGATGAGGAATAGCTTCAGCTTACACCATGAGCATTGCCTGAATGCAGTGGAGGAGCAGGTATTAAGTACTTCCACTCTGTGAGGTGGGATCCATCTCTGTCAGTCATGTGGTAACAGAGACCCAGCCCTCTGGAGAGTTCTGGCTATTTCTGGTTTCTTAAGCTAAAGAGATGGCTACTTGCAAATATGAATTTGGTGGTTTGGTTGAAATGTGTCACTGTCAGAGGAGGGAGAGGAGAACTTTCCTGTGTTATCCTGTTAGATTTCTGACCTCCATTTACAGTGATACAGAAAAAGCTCTCTGGTCTCTGTGGAAATAACCAGAATGAATGACGGCTAAGATGTAATGAAAATGAGGTTGGTAAGTCAGTCTAATGACAGGTGCCCAGCTGCAATGTGTATGGCAGTATTACCTTCTTCATCCCTTCCCCTTAGTTCATTTCTAATTTTCTATGGGAGCTCTAGAGAATACAAGTGTAGGGAATGTAAAGGCATTAGAAACCTTTTGCTGAAGAGGGAGAAAAGAAGCCATCTTAATGGGTATTCTTCAAACTGCAGGGATCTGTTAAAGGAAGGGAAGTCTCATGGCCAAACTCTACAATCCTTGCACAGTGTAGACTTTCATGAAAACTAAGGAGGATTTGGCCAGGGATTTGCAAAAATACATAGAAATAATTTAATTTCTAATTAGGATGTCTGTTAGGTCTTTTGAAAATAGTGTCTAGGTTCAGAGTCAGTCATGGAACTGCTGGAGCCTGCTTCAGTGGAAAAGAAAAAAAAAGAGCATCTCAGTGTACTTCTTTCTAAAACCACATAAAATATACTTCTTTCTATTTATAGAATAAAACCACCCCTCCAGCTGTGTATCTAATCAGTAAACATGGCAGCCCATGTGGCATGGCTGATTAATATACCCCTCAGACACAGGGAGTAGTATGAGGCAAGGCAACATGCATTACTCAGCATTTGCCATCCTGCCAAAGCCTTGAGGTATTTTCTCTGTGATGGATTCCTCTTGCAGCCAGTGGGAGTTCTTACATTGCTTTACTAAGTTTAAGAAAGTCCAACCCACACATGCACAAAAAGATTTCTCCACAGTCTTAAGACTGATGCTCTGCTTTGCCTCAAAATTAAGTAACGCATGCTTCCCTGGCCTGGATCTTACCCTTAAATGTGAGAGTAAATGAACATGGCAGCCCCTCACCCCTTGACCTTTTCCCTCTGGCTGCTACTAAAACCTTTCTTTACAGTTGTAAAGATAGTTTTTGTAATTGGGAAGTTCAGTAGAGTACCTGATGCAGTGGTAGGAACTTTCTGTTAACCTGAGCTAGATGCAAAGCAGGCCCTTGGCAGCTGCTGTGCTTTTGTTCTCTGTGTGTACATACATGGGCCCTGCTCACTGTGAGTGTGTGGGTGTATGCAGGAGTGGGAAAAACAAGCTGCTAACTATTTAAAACATTAAAGACTTCCTAATTTTTTCTGATCTTAAAAAATAGCTAACAAAATAAAATCTCTTGTGTTTCTGTTGGTGTCTAGGAGTGACAAAATGTCATGATTACCACTTCCATTCCTTGGCCTATCCCAGCGCCCTTCTCCCTCTAATTTTTTCGTGTTGCTCTTTCTTGTCTACTGTGAAACTTGTTTTTCATGATCAGGAATTGGTCTTTGGTATTCTTGCCTGATAAAATCTAATCTCAGCTTTTCTGTATTCAGAAGCTGATGCCAGATATTCTTTTGGTTTGGTCCACCCCCCCCCCCCCTCTTTTCTAAAGACTTGTCGTCTTTAGAATCAGGAATCCTATAGGGGAGGGATGGTTCAGGGGTCTGCATGCAGACTCTGGAGACCTGGGTTCCTTTTTCACTGCCACAGATTTCCTGGATCATGAGTGGCAGGTCAGTGAGGCCAAGGACCCTTTACAGAAGGTGTATGTACTATAGAGCTGTAAGGCTCAGCTGGGCTTTTTGTGCCTCCCATATCTGTATGCCACTGGGTCACTTCAGGTACATGCCATGAAGGATTGCAAGGTATTAGTTTTGTCTGGTAATGAGGGCTGTAAGGATCTTGGACAAAAAGGGTGAAATTACTGGTATTAACCATGTGTATTTCTGGCCTAGGTACGTTCTCTTCAAACCACATTTGGAGAATTTGAATCCATGATGAAAATTGTTCAGCAGAAGCAAGAGGTGAGCGAGAAGGCTGTTAAACAAGGGGAGAGTGAAATAAACCGGATCAGTGAAGTGCTTCAAAAGCTGCAAAATGAAATTTTGAAAGACTTGTCTGATGGCATTCACATGGTGAAGGATGCAAGGGAACGAGACTTCACATCTCTGGAAAACACAGTGGAAGAGAGACTAACAGAGCTGACCAAGTCTATAAATGATAACATTGCTGTATTCACTGAAGTCCAGCAAAGGAGCCAAGATGAAATCAACAATATGAAAGCAAAACTTGGTTCACTAGAACAGGCAGATGTGTATAAACATGAAATTAAGGTACTAAAAGATGCTTTTGATGAAATGCAAGCATCCATGAAAATTAAAGAAAAGGACATAGAGACCTTGAAGAGTACAATAGACTCCATGGAGTCTGATGTGTACACTGAAGTGAAAGAGTTAGTCAACCTCAAACAAGAACATGAGAAGTTCAAAGAGGCTGCGGACACCGAACACCTTTCATTAAAAGCTTTACAAGAGAAAGTTCTGAGAGCTGAGGATTCTATTATGCAGCTCCCTAGTGACATTAAAAGACTTGATGAAGATTTACTGCAAGTTAAAGCCAACCTCAACAAATGGGAAGATAATGAACACTTCAGAAAAGCATTAGAAACTTCTGGGAAGAACACTGAAGGACTGGAGACTCGATTGAGGCACATAGAAGACAGCCTAGAGTCTCTGGCGTCTGTTGCTGCTCAAAACAGTGAAAAGTTGGAATCTTTCCTTTCTAAGGAGGCAGACTATGAGAATAAGCTCTATACCCTAGAACAAAGCATTACCACTCTTCAGGGACTCTCAAATACAGACATAACTTCTGTCACAGATGCTCTGAAAAATCTTGGTGAAGCACAGACTTCACTGTACAACGACGTGGAAAACTTAAGGAGAAGCATCAGTGACTTGCCATCCTCTGGTGCTCTCCAAGATATCCAGAAGCAAATTAGTACTTTGCTGGATCAAGACAATCTTCAGGCAGGTCAAGCACATTCTCAGGGCTACCTTGAAAAATTTTCTTCTATGGAAGGCTCTGTAGATGAACTGAGATCTTCTGTTAGCCAGGTTGATTCCGATTTGAAAATGATAAGAACTGCGGTGGATAGTTTAGTTGCCTATTCAGTGAAAATTGAAAATAATGAGAACAACTTGGAGTCCATGAAGAGCTCAATAGATGACCTGAGGAATGATCTGGAAAGGTTGTTTGTGAAAGTAGAAAAAATACATGAAAAAGTTTAGGCAGTGGTGCTCCTTGGGCAAATAATGGGTTAAGGATAATAGCTTTTGTATGCCCTGTTTTTTACTCTTTTTAAAAGCAATTTGATACCTCCAAAGAGAATAAGAATACTTTAATAATAGAGACAGTTCTGCTTATTTCCTTTATTTCTTTTTCATGTAGTGTTTTTGGAGTTTTTTGTTTGGTTTTTTCTTTCCCCTAAATTTTGTTTTAAGAAAACTCAAGTTTAGTTGGGGGTTGAGTTTCTTAAGGGCTCATGTTCTCTATGTAAAGTTGTACCATTCTTAAGTGTAGTGGTGTAACTAAAGCACTACATCCTTGTTAGCATGGCCACATATTTAATGGCATGAAGGTGTTTCACACTGACACTAGATACCCCACACAGGAGGGCTACAGCTGTCTTGGTACCCAAAGCATACTGCTGCACTCACTGAGGATTTTACTGGTATATTTTGGTTTAAGAAACAAAACCACATGCTATCTTAAGCTGTTTACTGTGGGGAACTTAAGAGTGGAGCAGGTGTGGAGCACCTCACCTGTTCCTGCAGTTTGGGACTCAAACGTGTGGTTAGTTTACCAAGGGTCAGCTGAGCTGTAGTGTATTTCTGTGAGACCTAATCTGTACCAAGGAACTAACAAGGCCTGAGGTAAGTGGCACTGCCTGGAGCTAAGGCTTAAGAGATTCATTCTTTGTGGTCACAGTCTTCTTTGCCAGTATCTTCAGCTGCTGGTGCAGAAGATCAGTGCTTAGAAGGGACATCTGAAGGATGGGATTAATTTCAAGAGGGTACAATAGTATTTTTGTCACATTTTTAGACGGTTTACATGATTAGTCTGTGTCTTTCTTGGAAAGCTCTAATTTGGTCTTTGATAAGGGATTTTTCTGTAAAAATCATCACAAATTTGAGGAAAGAGAAGGACCAAAATTGCACCTCTTGTGTTCCATATATAACAAGCATGCTACAACAGCAATAATACACTCCAAAACACACAAGAGGGGAAATCACCATGAAATTAGCAGAATTGCTTCTATGGCATATACATTTCCAAGTTTTCACACAGCTGACAGCGACCTGAACTCTTGTTATGTATTCAGGACTTAATGCCTGATTCTTGTCACTATTTTTGTCACCAGGTGTTTGGCTGGGGCATTGGTAGCAAAAGATCCTTCTAGGAGACCTGCCTTAGGAGAGTGAGGAAAAAATGTCGTAATTCTGTAGATGGTCTTTTGAAAACCACTTTCTCGTGGAGCTTCTTTGGTTTTCTGTCTTTTTGGAAAGGGTTTCTAATATCCCTACTTTTCAAGTTTACTTTTGAACTTTATCCAAATAATTGGTAAAGAAGTCTGCACACGGATACCTTGGAAATAGGCCATGGGCATCATGCCCACCTCAGCCTGGACCAGACAGATCCTCGACTGTGTTAGATGAAAAATTCCTAGAAATAGCATCTCCCAGGAATGGGAACAGCACAGGTCAAAAGGAGTTCTCCTAGGTAAATAGGATACTGGACCATATCCAGTGTTGTCCCCACTGTAAATGGGAAAGAATTGCTGTCAGAGAAAGAGGGAGCCATGGCATTAAGGTAACTGTTGTCACTGTTGGAGCTGCACTGTTCTTTGTTGACTTCTCAAGTTCTTGAACAATGTTGTTTAGGTTACTGTGAAATGAACTGTATGGCTTATTTGCAGTATTTTTAATACATAATAAACATTTGGAATATTCTTTGCACCTTTTTTTTTGATTGCTGCTTGCTTATTGTTGTGTTTCCCAGAGTGCTGCCAGTGAGGTACAGGGAAGGGCTTGGGGGGACACCAGATGTGCTGCAGCCCTGTACTTGTTCTCAGCTTCCACGGGGAAATGTTGAGGCACTTTTGCCTGCTGTTGGTACAAGCCAACTCTTGGAAGCAGGGTTTGAGTCACACAAGGTGCTGCTGTTGACCAGCAGACTCAGGAGCCCGAGAAGGAGATCACAAAGTGTGAAATACCTGATCTGTGCCATGAATGAGTTCTGTGCCAGACACTGCCAGCGAGGCCTCTGTAAGACTTCCTCAATGCCTGAAACTTGTAGGATAGAAATAATGTGCAGAAAGAAGCTGTGTGATATTTGCACAGTGGCTGCTCCTTTTGCTTACCTTGGAATGCTGGATTGTAAGGCCCATCAACTGATTCCAGTCTCATGATGGATATTTGCCTTTCAAAAGTTTGGGAAAGGGTAATTTCAGCAGTATAGACATCATCACATCCTGGCAATTCTTGAGGCCAAAGTCACAGAAGTAAGTAATAACTTTAATTAAACTATGTGTGCTTGATAAAGCAGGTGAGCACCCAAGCTCTTTCATTTGAAGATATTTGAGGTGACCTGTTGGCAGCAAGCTGGCTGGCAGCATGCAGTGACTTTATAGTAGCTGCATGACGTTGGAACTTAGGCTGTTAAAGCCAGCAGTTCAGCTAGGCTGTATTTGATCTCAAAGATTAAACAAAGAATTACGAATTACACTTCTAGTAGCTGAATTTTTATGGCAACCTATTGAAATTATTTATTTCCTTAAATGAGAATAATAATTCTCTGTAAACAATAACATGTCTGGAGGCGGGCACAGAGACAAGGCCCTTGGCAGGCTGGTGGCTCAGCTTTTATGTCTGGTTTGACATTTTCATCCAATATAAACATTTCCTAATTTCCTCATAAATGCTCACAGACCAAATACAGACCTAATGCTGCTCTTTACTGTCATTCTTCAACTTTGTAATAAAGCAGTGGAGAAGGTTTTAAGCAAGATAGACTGTGTTGCCAGTGTTCCTTTATACTACTGGGAGTTCATCAGTAACATGCTGTTACAGTAACAAATTCCAACATAAACTGTCTTACCTGATTGATGGGGCATTGAGCGGGCCTGTTCATTAACCCTTGCCTTCATTTTCGGCTCTCATAAGTGGAGAAACCATTACACTGAGGCACTGTGGACTGGATCACTCTTGAAAGGGCTTGCCCAAATAGCTACGTGAGCAAATGCGGTGGAGGTAAATCTTGGGTTGCTGCAGGGACTTCTCCCAGCAGGAATTCAACCACTGCCTTGAGCTCAATTGCTGAGAAGCTCATCTAAATGTGTGTGTTGCAAGTTTCCTTAAAGCATGGATTAGTGTTTTAGTGTTCTTACTACCTTTTTTGACATAGCTCAGCTGGTACTGTAAACAGAACTGCTGAGGTGAAATGACTACGGGAGAAAAAGTCTGTCTGAGATGTACAAAAAGCCATTCAGTGTGGACCTTCCGCTTGTCCGGGCACTGCCAAGGGCTCTCTCTGTCCAGTTTGGAGCAGTGCAGGAAAGGAGTGGCTGGGCTGGAGCGACTCCCCAAGAGAACAACGGCGATGATCGGAGGCGAGATGTTGCAGGAAAAAAGAGGGAACAAACGGGGCTGTTTAGCCATCGCCAAGCGGAGGGGAAGGAAGGGTGGAAGGAGGAACGAAGGGAACAAGGAGCCCTCTCCGCTCCCCGGGGCTGAGGGCGGGAGCGGGGCGGTGGCGCCGGGCGCCCCCTGGTGGCAGCGGCGCGGCAGCGGCGCGGGCCAGGCCGTCCGCCCGTCCGTCCGTCCGTCTGGGCCGCTGGAATTCCCTCCGGGGGCAGGGGCCGGAACGTGTCCGGCCTGGCGCATCCAGCTGGCAAAGGAGAAGCGCCAGGTGCCCTCCGCCTCCCCTCGTCAGGTCCCGCCGCAGCACCGGCCCCTGTGCCCTTGTTCAATGGTCTCCTGCGCTACCACCTCCCCGAAAAATCCTTCATCCACTGCAGGGGCTGATTCTAGAAGCAACTGCCTCTTATTCTGCCCAGTTTTACCATTTTGCTAATAACTGGTCCCTGACCAGTTGCTTGGTTTATACATGTCATCACTTGTTTGGTTTATACATGTTTAGGGAGAGGGAAGCTGTGGCTCTTCTGGGGTTAGTATCAGCTCTATGTGATACTTAGCACTGTGAGATGCTAATCCCTGTTGGTCCTCTACATGACTGCTACCATGGCCTTCCCGCATGCATTTTAGTCATTGTCATCCTCCACCAGCAAAGAGCAGACACTCACCAATGTCAGACATGCTGGTTCCGAATATTTACACTCAGGACTTCTTGAACACCTATTTGTAAATTTTGGCATGAAGTCAAACAATAAACAAAGTGATTCCTTTGCCAAGAACCCACTTAGTCTAACACTGACCAGGGATGCTCAAAGTGCAATTCTGCCTTGGACACCCAAACAAAAAGTGTATTTTGTCCTTGCTCACATAGGAAAACCTCTCCAGAGTCTCTAGTATACAATCCATTGCAAGCTCCCAATATAATGTAATTTCTCCAGAGTCAGTGCTTGCTCATGTACTCGGAAAGTGAAAGAACTTGGAAATCTCTTTATGTGAGCAGAGCTCGATAATTCCTGCATTTATAATGCAAATACTAAACCCCAGAGCTATTCAGAGTTAATACAGCATCACAGTTGTAGCTTGCTAGACCTCAGACAAAGAGATCCCTGAACTCTGCTCTTTTTTTGCTTATGGAGCAGGTGTTCCCTTGGCTGCCACAGATTTGCAAATGGTACATCTCAAAATCTTTTCCAAGATGATGCTACTAGATGCTGTGCTTAGCATCAAGTGATTTCTATTTCACTGTGAGAGGAATAAAAGGCAAAGAAGCAATTTCTCATTTTACTGCATATCCTGTTTAGAAAAAAAAATAGTTTTGAGGAAACATTTATTACACAATTAACTCCTGTGCCTCACCCTGGTGAGGCAATTCTAGAGGAAGAAGCTGGTTCAAATAAGGGCGGCTTTGTTCCACTCAGAAAGATTTTGGTTTGGCACTCTCTAGATGTAAATATGTCAAATTCCAGTGGATAATCCTTTCCTGTCAATACTGCTTAGGTTGGGGTTGGGATAGAATCTTAGAGTTATGAGTAAGGATGGAAAACATAACAAGTGGAGAAAGAATCACGGTTACCTTGAAAGTTTTGGGTTTTTTTATTGCTCTGACTTTCAAAGTTCTGACAATTTTTTCTTTTTCCCTCATTTCTCCCTTTTCACAAAACTTCTCAACTGTATATACATAGTAGGGGGGATACAGAATATTATGCTTAGATTTTAATTTATTTACAGTAAAAATCTGAAGTCACAAGCAAAACCATGCCTTAAGATGAGAGCCACTGAAGAGCTACTTGTTTAGAGAGAGCACTGCAACAGACGTGATCTAAACACAGGAATTGATATCCTTGTCAGTGGCAGGTAAAACAAAAACTTTGCAGTTTCCAGAGTGTGTTTGAATAGTTCACACTTTGGTGTCAGTCAGGCCAAAAAAAACTTACTGACAAGTAGTACCTTGCCCTGGAAACTCAAAATGGTTTTGCAGGGAAGTGAGGTCCAACCTGCAAGGTGGTGTGTCTGTGAGCCAGAGCCCTGGGAAGGGCAGCAGACTACCTCTAGTCTGCCCAGCCTGAGAAGCTTTTCTTGGACAACCTCTGCCAAATGTGCAAAGTCTGTAAATTGAAACAGTCTGGTTAAAAGAAATTTTCCACCCAGATGGGAAACTTACACATAGTGACAAAGGTCCTGATCTAGATCCCACTCAATTCAGTAGCTACATTCCCCTTTTCTTTCCTGGTACAAAATTAGGCCAAAACATTTCACCCAAAGCCACACAGAAAATGTGTAATATATCCAACAATGATTTCCAACACTTCAAGTTCAAAAAATCTACTCCTTTCCTATGAGTACATCAGAGTTGCTTACCAGAATACCTAATAGCTAACAAATCTTCCCATCCTGAGTGAGGCTCTCCTTTTTCAAGATCCCTTCTCAGGGTCTGGACACAGCAACACAGGAACATTATCAGAGGAGGTAGTACTGGCTTATATGGTTTATGGATTAAACAAATATGGTTTGTGGTGTTAGGGAAGCAGGCTGGGCCTCAAGGCATGTTTATTAACTATTTCTGTTCAAAAGATTAACAATATAGATAGCCTAGTGCTCAGCATTAGTCTCTTCACTGAGAGACAGCCTTCTCCATGCTGTTGCTTCCAGCTGCCTGGAGTTTCAGACAGGGCAGCTACATGTTCAGCTGATGCCTTCAGAGATGCCATCACAGCCCTCAAAGCTAGAAACAAAAGGGACATTGACTGATCTGAATATGTGCCCTGAGTGAATGAAGCTGTTGTTATTCCTACATCATGCATATAACACCAGTGCCCAGAGGTTCAAACAGGTGCTGGATGAGAAGATTTATTTAGGCACCTGTCCACTGGAATGCTCTGGGCACCAAACCACTCTCCCAAGGGCATATTTTTTAGGATTGAATGTGGGCTTCAAGCACCCCATTCTGATACTTTTTGCCTGATTCTCATACCCATTTCTAGCATAATACATTCATGTCCGAAGGTAGTATTAGTCTGAAGGTAGTATTGGTCTTAGCACATCCATTGAGGATTCCACATTCTCAAGGTGGTTTCTCAGTTCTGTCTAATGTGTTTAGCATTTAAAAATAAGATAAGCAAGAAAACGAGCAGCTTTTCCATTCAGAAAGCAGATATTTGTATTGCTAGTAATAGCTGTACTAAGCTTTTGTGACCTTGAGATTGATGGAAGGATAATGAAGGTTTGCCAGAGTCTGAATCCTTACATATAATTAACTGAGGTGCTAATAACCTCTTAGAGCCATGCAAAATACCTCTGTAGTTGAATGCATTCAGTGACCAAACTGCATTACAGCATCCCAAAAGAATGTCACAGCCCCTCAGTGACTGCAGTTTGGGGACACTACTGGAAAAAGCCCTGTACCCCCTAAGTCACTGTGGTTTTAAATCCACAGCAGCTGTAGAGATGATCTGCAAGTACTTTTAGCAGAGAATTATGTGTCCCATATGACATCTTTGGGACCTGCCCCTTGCAGTACACATGCTGACTCTCTTACTTATCGTGCCCCAAACCTCAAACAGTTGGAGTAAAGGCTGAATCTAAGAGCCCTACTACATTGTCCTTTGTTCAGATCTTGATTTGCTTTCACTTACCTTCACAAAGCTCTTCAGTTTCCTTAGGTTTAATGTTTCACATTCATTAGAACTGGTATAATTTACTACTTTACCTATAAAATTAATTCAGTAACAGAGCTTCTGTTTTAAATGGTTGCAAAGAGCTTAATCCCTGTTTGTGAAACTATTTGAACTATAAAAAGAAGCACATCTATTAAAAAGAGTTTTTGGAGTGCTGTTTATTGTTGCTTTCAATTTTTTTTTCATGTCACCTTAACAAAAAGTTCTTCTCCTGAAGAGCAATGAAATAAATTCTTACAGACCTCACAGCACAACCCATGTTCAGGACTAGGTGTGCTTTCTTGCACTGGCAAAAGGCAATTTAGGATAGATTGTTCTGTTGCGAGTCAAGTCCAGTGTTTGCATTTTTGCCTGAACTAGTTAGAGGCAGCCCTGATTTAAACATTTCCTAGACAAAATCTGGAGATGAATTTGTACTGGGATGATGACTGAGTCTAGAGATCAGCACTTGATTCCTGCAAAAAGGAATCAAGAGTGCAACATGAAATTCATCACCAGGTGACTCCTGCTCACCTCAATACTGCTGCCTGCAAAAGGGAAGAAAGTTTTGGAGGGTACAGCTACACTGTACCTTGAGGGTGACCCCAAACTTCCTTTATACCTAAAGCATCTGGGCAAAAGCCTGGGCTTTGGGAGTGGGGTTAACTACAGATTTGGGCAAAGGAACCTAGAGGAGCTTTTTTCTTTCCCTCTCTCCCAGTCTGCATTCCAGAAAGCAGAAGCAGGGAATTACTATGGGTTTGCACAGGCAGAGAAGCTTGAGGGCTCAGGCTAGCAGCTAAGTCTCCAAGCAGCAAGTCAAAACTCCTAGCCAAAGTGCTGAGTCCCAATTCAAAGTGCTTAGGTCCCTCTGAAGTTTGTACTGAGTAAAGATAAACACATCCTGAAGTGCTTTGTTAATACCAGAGGGACAGGCTTGACACAGGGACCAGGTTTGAGAGAGGAGTTCTTCACTACAAATGAAAAAATCTAGTCACTGGGTGATTTATTAGTCTCTCTTCAATGATACTTTTGTTTTAAGAGGGCTTCAGTTACCCTCTGCTGACTGGAATTTTTCATTTATGTTGGAGAAGTATTGCTCCTTGACTTGAAAAATTACTTCCAGTGAGCAATAAATGCTGTGGGCCTCATCCTGTGGCTTTGGGCATGACAGCTCACCACCAGTCACTTTGCCACGGGATCCTTGCCATTCTTTCTCTGTTTTCTTTTTCTTGCCTTATGCTTTACACATGTTTGTCATTAACTTTTTTTTTAAATTTTTTTTTAACTTGCCTTGTTACATCTCCCTCTGTTCCAGGCTGTCAGCTATGGGTTTCCCTGTATTTAAATCCCAGACATTCCTCATCAACTGCTTGCTGAAATGCTTTTACCGGTGGAAGAAATCCTTTTCTCACATTGTTTCCAGTACATGTGGTAGAGTCAGTCCTTGCAGTTAAAGAAAATTCCCTCCGGGGAAACATCCTAAGTGCAGTGAAAGGCTCAAGGCCACCAATTAACCTGCTTTCAAAAATAACAGCAACATTTTAGGTGTAGTTGAAATTCTTCTTGTACATTTTGATCTTATTTGCATATTTCTGACAATGTAACCTCTGTCTGGCTGTATTTTTGAGTCTACTGTGCAGTTATCAAGGAAAAGGTTGGGTATTTTGGCAGACCTCTAATGTAGGTTCTATCAGTAAGTTTATTTCAAACGTTTTCTTTAATAAGTCCTGGACTTGAGGAGAATTTTAATATTTCTCTGCCTTATAATAACCCTTGGTAGGGATCTGTAGGGTCTGCTTGTTCTTGCTCAGCCTTCTCCTGCTCCTTTCAATAGGAGGGTTTGGCAAAAACAAATGCTGTATTTCAAGGCAGTTAACTCCACTTACTCTTTTCAAAGTCGAAATGAAACCATTTTAAAGTAGGGTTTTTACTTATCAAAGCAACTCTTGTATACTTACAAACAAGAAGAAAACAGCATATTGTTACGATGCTGTTAATGTGTCAGAATGTTAAATGTCTGTGAGTAAGCAGCTGTGCAGGACACCTTCCCAGGGCACTTGGGTACAGCAGGGTGCAGAGCTTCATTGCTGCCTGCTCACCCTCCTGCACTGCCTTTGCAGCAGACGGCAAAGGAAAACTGTGGCACCCTTAGGACAAGGTGTATTGCTGAAGCTGCTAATTCTGCAGCTTGTTTTGTTAAGAGCCCTCTCTCATCACTCTGACAGTGTAAATGGACTTTAATGGACTGACAATTCCACAATAAGTCAAGAACTATTTCTGAAGATGTTGGGTAGAACAGGTCTGGCAGTGCCTGTCTTTGAGCTAGACATGTTGAATCAGCTACCTCTTGCTTCCCAAATGCCAGTGTTCTCAAAGTGGGGCTGAATTTCCTGCTTTTTGCCCTAGCAATACATAGGGAAGCCAGTTTCTGTCAACCAAGCTTTCTGTATAAACATGTACAAGTATGCCCAAGTCCAGTTACGTTTTAGCTGATTTGCCTGCACAGATTTGGACAACAGGTTATCAATACTTTGATAATATCTTCTGACAATGCCTAAAATTCTCCTAATTTTTCCTTATATCCATATATAAGATAACAAGAGTTGTGCCAGTAGATCCTTCCACAGCACCCAGCTCAGCCACTGTGAGTACTCACTCCTGTGGGAGTAACTTTGTCTCTTGCTTCATGCAAGATTTAGGCTTCACCTTTCTGCTGAGCCTTCTTCAAAGGCGGTCAGGAAGAGCAAGGTTGCCAAACCTCACTGCAACCTTAATGGGATTCAGTCACCCAATTCCTCACAGCAGCTGTGAAATCCCACTCTCAGCTCCATATCTTGTTCTTTGCATAATGTTCACAGCCCCATGCTGCAGCTTGGCTAGTCAGTCCCAAGGTAGCACCTTGTCTTTGGTTGTCTTAAAGGGCTGCAATTTAGGTTGATGTGCTCAAAGGAAACACAGGAAACACATCAGATTAAAGAAGGAAATCAAGAGAAAATCAGATAACAACACTCATCCTCATTACTCTGATAGAAATGAGACATAGAGAACAGAAGGAAATGAGATGGAGAGAACAGAAGGAGCAGTCACCAACTAAATAGGTCAGGTTGCCAGCATGAGGCTATTTAGACAGAGATAGCAGGAATGGTGATCAGATATGCAAAGCTTTTGAGATGTAGATTTAAATTCCCCTGGTCAATGGCTCCAGATGCTCTCTAGTGTAGCAGGGCAGAATTCTTTCCGCAGTGATCCCACTTTCTCCTCCAGGTTTCACTGAACATAAACTTTTCATGAGTGCCCTTAGCATGAAGCACAGAAGTCTTCGAACTAACGCCTGTTGCACCTATTTTTATAAGCTGTGGGACTGATCAGTTCTACAGGGGATTCAAGAATAAAACATATTTAGTAACCACAAAGGTTTTCTATTAACTTTATGTTTCTTTTCCTTTCAGAACTTGGGACTATATAGTCTATACGTGCCACCTGCTTGGCACATATGCCAAGGAATGTTCCTGACAGGAACCTATATGTGTTCCTATTTGACATAAACCTCTCTTTGTTTTGCTCCTTAAAACTCGGTGCTGGATTCTGCTCATGCTTGTGCCCTTGTAGATCCAAAATAACTCCCTGGGCACTAATGGTGCAATTCCAGGTTCTCTCTAGGGTAAGTGAGAATAGGAGCTGGCCTTTGTCAATTGAAATTTACCCTTGATGCAACTTCATTGAGGGTGAAGGAGCTGCCATGAGGGTATTTTGGCCTCACTGCTCCATGACACTGAGTGTTTCCTGCAGGCAGCAAACGGAGTGCTGTCCAGCCAAAAGTGGTGAGTGCAGCAGGTCACATACCTCTCCTAAAGCTCTGGAGCTAAACTGGGTCAGTGGAGGCAATGACAGTGCACACCAGCTACAGAGGGGCCTGTGTTGTTTACGTGAAGCAAGAAAAACATGTGTGAATGCATCCATCCAGACCTGTAACTGGAACTGACAGAGGCGAAGGGAGTTCCCCGCTCCGCTCTCTCATCAGATATCCTCGATAATAACCCCTGACAGAGAAAGCCTCTTCCTGGGCAGCTGCGGATTTAATTTTGGTCTTTGTCCAGCCCAAGCAGCTCAGATCTAAAGGAGTGGATTTTCTATACAATAGGAGTGGGATGCACCGAAGCGTGAGGAGGAGGCGGGACACCAGGTGTCTGTGAATGAGCTAACCAGGAGCCTGAAATGCCTCCGTAGCCCTCCCCTGCCCTTTGTTCTGCCCTTGGACTGTAACATGGAGCAGCACAATGAATCAGTATTAGCTCCGGTGCAGCTGCGAGAGGTCAGGCCCTGCACTTTTGTACTGGCGTCTTTAATTTAGGCTCCTCAGGGACTCGTTTTTTAAACCGAGGAGAGGGCTAAAGCTCGAGCTATCAGGGGAAATTGCATCAGTTGGTGAGAGGACAGGCTTTTAGGAAAGGCAGCTTGTACTTTAACCTCTCCTACCACACCCTCGGTGTGATGCTTAGGTAGCCTTTTCTGCCTTGGTGTCTTTTAAGTAGGCTGTATAAAGTCAACAGTGCAGATTAGTTCACCTGTTCTGACACTGATCTTCAGGAGTGCAAAAGCTAAAAAACTTAAGAAAAGGGAATTGCTTTTGGTGGCACTTAGTGCAAAGTTAAGTCCAGAGACACAAAGTCTGCCAGTCCAAGAGGCAGGATAGATATATACTTTTGCTAACTGCATCATACAGACAGTTCAGATTATCTTCATACTGGTCGACACTCCTGGCTGCTAAATATTAAGCCCATTACTTTGACTCTGATGCTCTGCAATGCTGCCTGCTACCTGCCCTCTATTATTTTGTACCTAGTTTTATGGATGCGGCCTATGTGATTAAATGCAAGCTGTTTCTCCAGGGAAAATCAGGTTATCTAGTCAACTTACAAGGAAGAGAAGGGATGCCTCGTGTGTGTGAAACCCCTCTGTCTCCAGTCTTCAGGCAATTAACAAGCAGCATTAATAAACTTCTTGGGGAGGCAGCCCTTCCTGTCTGGGATGGTGCTGGTTGTGACAATGGCAGGAGGGAAATGCTGGTGAGGGCAACATGGCAATCATTAGCATCAGGAACAGGATATGCACTGGGGAAAACCATTCACTCTAAGGAGCAGGTATTGGATGTGGGCACTGAACACCTAGTTGCCTTCTGTTTGAGACTATGCAAGTCTGAATTACATGTAAAAATCAGAGGAACAGCACCTGCAGCAAAATTATAGTAGGTTAGGAAACAGGCTATGAAAGTTGTCATCCACCATGTGTGCTGAAAAGCAGAAATACAAATTTTCACCACTTATATAAATTAGTATTATTCCTACCAAAGTGGAATTACACTGGCATAAAAACAAAGAAAAGTGAGGTCTCATAAAGAACAACAGTCTCTGGATTAAATCCATTACTGGTGTAAACAAATGCATTCCACAGACCTCAAAGGATCATGCCTGCTTGTACACACGGTGAATTTGGTTCATTTTTCCCAGAGGCCTTTTTCCATTTTAAGTATAGTGTGCATGCAGATGGCCAGAGCTACAATGGGGTGTCCAGCTGTGTACTAAAACTGTCAGCTTGACTTCGCTTGAACATAGTGCTGTGCTCTGCTGTGCTAATATTTTTAAACTTATATGGGAACAATATTTCAACTCCTTGTGAACTTTGACTTTTAGATCCTCAAGCATCAAGATAAACATAAAAGGCCCTTTAATATTGATGGCTGGTGTTGACAGGATCCCTACTATAGCTGTTAAAGCAATGTGAGCTTGCATATGTACATACAGACTGATATGTAGATATTATTGTTTTTATATATTCCAATATGCATGCTGCTGTTTGGTATATCATGGACATACATGCACAAATGCAAAGAGTTATTAATGATTATAATAATCCCTCAGAAATAGACTCTGCCATGTGTTTTGCCTCAATTTATCTATCTTCCCTTAGGATCAATCTGCCCTTTTTTCAGGAGTGTTGAATAGCCACTGCTCCTGAACACTAGCAGCCATGCATAATCACCTCCTCTGAAAAGAGCTCATACTGAGCTCTCACAAGCCTGCTTTTGATGAGTCCTGGTCTGTTGGTGCTTCTCTTCAAATAAGAATATTCCCATTATTTGTCTGAGGTATGGTACTGGAGGATGAGTCCAATAACCATACCACTGGGAGCTGCTGTTTTTGAAATGGAGCTGTGCAAAGCTTCACCTCAGGTCCCTTCCATCTTTGCCTGTCATGCTAAGAAATGTATTTTTGCAAACATATCTCTGTCATTAGGAATGCTGAGTCCTTCTGCTGCTTTTCCAAACAGTGGCACCTCAGGCATCTCTGGCTGAGTTTGCAGGCAGGCAAACAGAATGGTCACCAAGCACCTGCTTTTTTAATTACAGAAGCATTAGCTGGTACAGAAGAGGGTGGCCTTTTATTCCTTCTGGGGCTCTTTTCACTTGGGCAGCCCCCATGAAGGGCAGAGATACCTTTGGTCCCTGTCATTCCTGGAGGTAAAAGGGAGCTCATGCTGCTGTGGCACTGCAAAAGGTCAGTGATGAACACAAGCCTCAGTGTCCTGCTTTTTGGCCAGAAAACGAGTGGGGATCATTGGCTGAGACCTAATGATACCCACCACTGATGAATGCAGCAATTAAAGGAGGACATGATGACTGAGAGGAGAATTACACCTTTCTATGTGCCTTTCTAAGGCTAATCACCACAGACAGAAAGGTTTTGCTCCTGCATTCAAACCTGCTGAAATCTGTTTTCCACAGATGCAGCCTGATGATCTGGTCCCAGGAGCAGTACTTTTAGTCTTTCCATGAGTCAGATTTGTGGGTTCAAAAAAATCCTGTCACCAGGACAATGCCAGTGGCTTGGACTCCTCTTGCAGATGCTTCTTTGCTCCTGAGGACCATGTTGGGAGCCAGGTTTTACAAAGGACATCCCAGGCAATCCCTTTGCCTGCAAGGATTGAGAGATGGGGTAGTGGAGGTGAGCCTGAGCAACCAAGCTGTTATAGGCCTCTCTCCATCACAAGAAGACTCAAGGCAAAGGAACCCTCCTTGAGTAGCAACCCTGAAAGTAGACTGGCAACAACTTATGACATACGAAAGAGTTTCACTGATCACTTATCACTGGCAAAGGGCAATTTTACACCAGGAGCCTTTCATGGCAACAGGAATCAGCCCCCATATTTATTTGTGATCATACACCCTTCATAGTTTTCAAATCAGATTTGTAAATTCACACAGATTTTTTTTTTTTCAGGAGAAGAGAAGTAAATTCTGCTAAAAAAAGGCATTACACCATCTTGCCTACCACTGATTCCTGAATTATTTCCCAGTGAAAAAATCTCTAAAAGAAAGACCTGTCTCTCACTCTGTGCCTGTAGCACTCCTAATACATCCCGGTCCTGATTTTCACAGCTCAAGACATCTGCTCACCCACACAAAAACCAGATAAGCATTAAGGGTTTGTCAGTCTTCTCCTGGCAACTTTGAGTGCAACACACCTAATACTGTCTTCACCCACACTCTGGCCAGCTTCAATGGCACCAATCCCAATTTACATTCAGGTTTACAGACAGAAAAATCATATTTACCACTTACAAGACTGAAAAGTAGTTGGAAAATGATGCTGTGAGGCATTGCTGAGGCTGGTTTTGCAGACAGATTTCCAGTGATGCTCAGCCACTTGGTGGTGCTACAGAAAGGGTCTTTGCTTTCTGAAGCAAAGCAAGTTTCTTCTCTTTCATCAGCAGTAACCAGAGATCACATGAGATAAAGCTGTGGCAAGAAGCACCTCTCTTCCTTTTTCTTTTCTCATTTGAGTATCATCATTGCAATGGTCAGGTTGAAATCTCAGAAATCTAGCTATTGTATTTCTCCAGAGAATGCATGTGTAAAGTTACAACCTCAGCCAATTCATTTAGCTCTGTTAGACATTTGATCTACACAGTTCCAATGGGGCTGAAAATTGGAGGAGAGATGGTGTCCTGGGAGAATTCACCCATTTAAAAATGAATGTGTCCCACACTATGCTTGCTTTTCTTGATGATCCAGCTCTAATTTTTCTTTTTCTCTGTCACTAACGCTGGCAGGAATCAAGCAGATTGCACATCCAAGAGGTCACACCACGGTGACATAGAGCAGAAGATGTGTGTCACTTGGTGTAAAACCAGGGAGAGCTGGGCAATGACACCTCTTCATCTCTTTGGAATACCCCAGGCATACTCGTAGCTGCCAGCTGGTACACAGGGATGAAAGGTGAAACCCTGCTTTTATATCAAGCCAGGGCAGAAAGGTGATGAAAACCCTGATGGAACAAAGGTATTGAGCTTCCTGTCTAGGTTCTAAGGGAGGAAATGTCCTCAACAAGCCTGCTGCATCTGTCCCAACAAGTGAGAGTGGGCTGGGGACTGAGGGAAGGGAACAGAAGGATGAGACAGAAGACTTCAGACAGTACCATGATGAGGGGGGATGCACATGGAAGGAGAAGATAAGTAATTTCCAGCTGTTTTGCAGCAGCATTTGATTTATTCTAGGCAGCATAACTGGTCTCATCTTCATAAGCTTCAGTGCTGGCAAAGGCTCCTGTGTGTGGAGCCCTCACAGAGATTAGCAGGAGCTGAGTTAAAGTGAGAAGGATTTGGTCTTGCTAAAGCAATGGTAAGTATGCAGAGGTCATGTTGCTCCTCTTATTAAATTTGGGTACTTTTTTCATCTTAGTAACAGACCTTCAAACATGCTCTTTGAAAATAACTGTCCTGTTCCATTAAAAATAAATCTGTTTCTTTCTTATAATACAATTAGTGTCAGCAAAGCATTCTGCAGATCCAAGAAGATTTATAATTCTTGGGAGGCAGGAAAGAGCATTCTAGTTCTTTAGGAGAGATAAGGAGACACAAGTTTAAAAGTGCTTTTAGGCCCTGGGCCAGATTTTCTGATTGACCATAGATCACGGGGGAGATGGAGGCATCTCCTCAAACTTCTGGGGACTTGCTGGGGAGGGTGGCTCTTCCCTACAGCTAACATTGGCCAAAATGTTGTGCACTTTGCAGTGACACAGGCAAGCTGGTGGCATCAATGTGTTGCCTTGCTTCTCCCTGGGGGGTTGGGACTGAATCTTAAGATCTGTGCTGTCTTTTTGGGGTTGTTGAACTGTGACTGTCTGTGGTTTCAATGCAGGCTGGAGAAACCTGGGGGTGGCTGTCACGTGGACCAGCTACCATCAGATCCAAAGAAAATGACCTGTTAGCACAGCAAAAACGTGTTCTCCCACCCCTAAAGCCCTCCACCCCAGGCCTGACACTCACGCTGCTGTGAGCCCAGCAATAAGGACAGTGCTGGAGTCAGAGGGGCTGTCACTCTTGGATGACAATGCACGAGGGGCTGGCATCCTCTGCTCCCCTATACCCACTATGGGGATTTTAGAAATTTGCAATTCCCTTTATGCTGCATGATAAGCACAAAGGAAACACAGAGAGTCACAAAACCTTCCCTCTCACAATTCCCTAGCCAGCAAAATGAAATTTTCATGCATAATGAGGCTTTGATCAAGTTTGTCACTTAGCCAATTTGCTATTGATGTGGAGTCCTCTCTGGTAGCAAACAGGCATAAAGAATGGGATTTTTAAAAGATCTAATAGAAAATTAGATTTGGTTCTTAGGCATCTACACACAAACACATTCATCTTCCATTTAACTGCTCTTGGTAGTTTGCTGCCTGAGAATTCTGGGTCTTTTTCCTGTGAAAGTCATGCTAGATTGTTGGTACACATCCTATTCTGTTTACATCTTTCTAATCACTTACCATAAATTATTATGTTGCCATTAACATATTTTTTATTATTTGACCTAATTTTTTTACAAGTCATAGAAAACACTATTTTCTAAAGCCAGGAAGTGGCTGCAGACAAATGAAAAGTAAACAAAATAAAGTTAAGGAAGCTGGCAGTCTCTGTGCTGAATCTATTTTCTAATTCAGTATTGCTTTGACTTTGACAAATTAATGACCAGTGAAGGAAAAATACAGCCAGTCTTACAGCTATGAATTGAGTATTTCAGAATGAATTTAAAGGGAGGTGGGGAGGATGAGATCATTTCTCCATGTCAGGTTGTGTCCCTGGCATGGAGCCTGCGGCAAGGGCATGGAGTTGTCCACTGTGCCCTAGAACACCTCCAGGAGGGAAAAGCACTGTCTTTTGAGAAGGTGTAATTCAGTCCTTTCTCCCCTTTGTCTGTGGAGGGCAGCCTGCAGCACCTGTGGGCAACGAGGGACTAGAGAGCCGTGTTGTCATCTATTCCCTACAGATTTGTCTCCCAACAGATGCCAGGGGACACACAGTGCCCATTTGCCCACTCAATTTGAATTGCATACCCACACTTTCAATGGAAGTGATGCATGTTATGAGTCAAATATAACAAGTGCTGTTCTGTCTGATGGGGTACATTGTACGTCATAACATGGTAATGTCATGGGGTCCATTTTTGGTAACTAGGCAGGATTTGCTGTCATTATCCCTGATATCTGCCAGTCAGTGACAGTCTTGAGGAAAGGTTTGTTCAGGGGTATCCAAAGGTATGAACATCTGGTAACTCACTGGTGTCACAGGCAATGTGAGTTTTAGCAAAACATCTTGCACTTAATCTTCTTCGCTCTAAAAATTACGTATATTTAAGAAAAAAAGGGATACTTTTATCTATGTCTTTTTTTATTTCCTATATTATTAGAGCAGCTTTAACCTTATATTTCCAAGAAAACTGGTTATGCATCAAATAGCGGTATGAAAAGAGCGATATAATCTAGACGCAGATCCACAGACCTCAACACCAAAACAAAAATCATGCGCAAAACATACTCTTGGTTTTCTACTGAAAAGCCACAACTAAGGCTAACACCTCTCTCCTTGATCTACCCAGTGGCTGTGATATCTCCATTCAATCAGACTGGGCAGGAAATCCCAGAGTCCTGGAGGGATGTATCTGCCCCATCTCATCCATGAGTCATCCAGGATGAAGGGGTCACAATGGCCAAAGTTCATGCTTCCCCATTATGTTCCCACACAAATATCTCTGAGTGAAGGCCCTGAGGCACGCAGCTCCCCGGCGCAGCCCTCAGCAGGACGACACCCGTTCTGTCACCACCTCAGCTGCACTTCCCTCCCCTCCCTCTGCCCTGGGTGCCTCCTGGCCCCAAACCACCCCAAACCAACCCCTGACTGGTGACTGCACAGCTCCACCCTTTTCCACCACAACCCACAAGCACCACTGAACACCACCTATGTTTACAGGATAAGGGCCTGTGGCTTCACCACCCAAACCCAACAGGAAGACACCTCGCTTGCCTGCACCGTTGCACCAGGCGAGCTGGGGCTGGAGAAACTGAACAATGGTGGCTGGGTATGACCACTCGTGGTGATGCCTTGGAGGAGCTGGTGTGTGTGAGCTATGCCCAGAGCAGTTGTTCCCAGTGTGGGAGCTGGTGGTGGGCAAAGCAGATCTGGCTGCCTGCACACGGCCTAACGGGCTGATGGTGGAAAGTGATGCCCTCAGTCAGTCTCTTAAAATAAGGGCAAGAAACCAGAAACGGCGGAAGTGACAGAACTGAGGGCAATGAAGGGAAGTGATGAGAAGAGGGGACTGTGCTGCTGAATGACTCAGTCACGTTTTAAATGTCTTTTTTTTTGCAGTTTGCGTTATTGGAATGCGCAATCCACTGACCGTTACCCAATGCAATTCTCTGCTCACAGTGTTGCAAGTTGTATGTGAATTTTAATCCTGAAAGGATTAATGTGCAGGGAGAGAGAGGGAGCTGGTAATTTGGATTATATTGCTAATATATTAAATAAAATTGATACAAAGTAACACCACAGAGTTTAACTGAAGGAACATCTAAACTGAATGAGAAATAGGAACGCAACAGAGGAAGGAATTGTGTGTGCTCAGTCCTTCTCAAAGCTGTGCAACAGAAAAGACACTGAGTCTCAACTGGTACATTTCAGTTTTGTCTTCTGTGCAGTTTGGGTTGTTTCTTCTCACTTCTTTAGTTTTGAGGACCCCAGTTTAGCAATAACAGTGGAGGGTTTTAAGGAAATCTTGACTGTAGAAAATCAGATTTTTTATGGATAAAATCATGTGACATAAGCATACAGGCACTAATGTGCACATGTAAACAAATTTTCAGACATCGAGATGTAAATTGAGCAGACAGCTGCTATCCTCTGCGCTATGGATATCCCAATAAAACATATCAAGCAGCAGAAGAAATGAAACACTATTACACATAAAAATTATAACACGTTAATTGTCGATATTCTCAGGGAAGGCCATAGAAGCAAAAGCCTGAGGCTTGGAAATGGAATGTTAAAAGGTATTTTATGGACATACAGCTCCTGTCCTATTCAAAGTCTTACAGTCTTATGAAGAACCCCAGTCTCAAGTCCAGAGTTCTCTCCAAAAAGGCATTACAAGTATTCCTCAGTTTCTTCACGGCTCTAAAGCTCTATAATGAGTCCGGGATCCAGATTCAAAGGGCTTAATTTCACTTAAGTCTTTATTCTTCCTACTGCATGGACATCTCAAGAGTCCTAGCACCAATCAAAGAACAAGAGGACACACATGAATTTAGATGGATGTGTTAGGTTATAACCTCTGAATGTGGGCAACGATCATAGCTTGACTGAAGTATTGTTTTAATAGTCAATGGACATCTCTGCATGCAAACAAGACACACCTCAAAAGACCACTGCTTGTCAAGGCAAGTTTTTTTATATGGCTCACTACAGAGAAAATCAGTATTACAGTCTTAATCCTGAACTTTCTTGACTCCCGCAATTTTCACAAAGCATGCAATTACAAGGATTGGATGTGATCTGCCAGGGTAGATAATATACAGATACCTGCCACAGCAACCAGATGGATGCCAGCTGTCTCTGCCAGCACTGCCTTCCAAAGGATAATCCCTATCCTTGAGTGGAACACATTAACATGCTTTCACTTCATCAGATCAAAAAGCTGACTCTCAGCAGGTACTTAACACAGAAGAGATAGTTCCATTGAAAGAATGTCCTCCAGTTTTGCCTGCCAGTACCTTCCAAGGATTTGAAAGTCATGCAATCTTTAGACATGCAGTCTGGACAGTACTGAACATTAAAGCTTGGTCCACCAAATGCATACACCCACACTTGGCTTGATCATCAAACATGAGCAGTCAAAGCAACTCAACTGACTTAACCACGGTTGTTTCTCTCCATGTACAGACTACAGAGCACAGCAGAGAAGACTGAAACCTAAGGGAGCAGCATATTAGTATCCAAGAACCCATGTCCATTGCATCCAGGAATCTCTTTAGTACCCATTCCTTCTCTTTCCTCTCTCTTACACTATAGGGAACAGTCAAGAAACATATTCCAGCTCTTCAACAGCCCCTGGAAGCCGATCTCTGTAAGGGTGGTAACAACACTGTTAAACAATTCACAAAAACGAGAATGCCGAAGAGCAAATGGTCTGAATACAGATGATACCATCTCACCAAGTTCAGCTTCCATACACATAATCCTTGCACAGAGAGTACCTGGCCTCAGTTGGTAAATAAAGTATTTTAAGCAAGTATCTTTGAAATCCTGTTTTGTTTTTATTTAGCTCAATACATGGAATGAATTAACATCAGTTCTATGAAATTCATGTTGCATTACAGAAGCAGTCAATTTTTTGAGGAGCCCTAAATATTTGACTGAGTTCTATTTATCTATGCCAAATAGAAAATAAGTTGTGCTGTTTTGAAAGTTCATGGCAAAATTAATCCTAAAAATGCACTGAATTTTATAATAATTTTTTACTGCTCGCATGTTGCAATGTTTTAAGATCATTTTCCAACCCACACTGACTTCAGGAAGGTAAGCCTACTGAAATCAATGGCTTTTTGTTACTATTGTGATAATCTGTATAGTTTAGATTTGGTACAACATATCCTCCAATACTGTTTTGCAAATTAGAGCCTAATCCTATTTCCTTTGAAGCTGGCTAGCAGAAGTCTGATG
This sequence comes from Trochalopteron elliotii, assembly GCA_024734555.1. Classification (NCBI taxonomy): domain Eukaryota; kingdom Metazoa; phylum Chordata; class Aves; order Passeriformes; family Leiothrichidae; genus Trochalopteron; species Trochalopteron elliotii. Next base: position 303,521 of record JANPWX010000189.1, read on the forward strand.
GTTTCAATGGGAGGATAATTCCTTTTTGTGAATAAGGAAAAGCAGTTACGTAAAATAATACTGTCAGAAATGAAGAATTCCCTAGTGGTGTCTATAAACTCAAAGAACTGAAGTTCCCATCAAATGTTTATCTCAGAAACAATGAAACACTACATTTACACAGACTTGCTAAAAATTGAAAGGAAACATCCCTGTATGTTGGTGATATGTTCAAACATATGTATACTTCTATATTTATCATTATTTTCAATTATCATTGCTATTACACATGAGCACAGAACATTTCTTTTGTCCAGTTTTAATTTACATATCTGATTTGCTAAATGACCACTGGCTTCACATTTAAGAGCATATAAATTTAAAAGGAAAAGTGGTATTTCTAATGCTACGTAGTACCTGTGCTTATTCCATTACAAAATCATCAGTTTTAATTTTGGAGTTTCTGGCAATTTATTATGCTATCTCTCCAATCACAATCCAATATATAGCAACGATTTATGACATATTTCCTTGAAACTGATGATTTCCATGAAAATGATGATGTATGCTTCCAAGCAGCTAGAAGGGACCACCCTTGGGGATATTAACAATGCTTGTGAGCACAACATAATGAAACCTATTTTCATCATAAGCATTCATGCTTTTCTGCTATTCAAGCGGTATAAAGGACCTGCATACAGGCTACGCTGAGTTTCAGCCTGAAGGGAGCTTCCAGACTGTCTGACAACCATAGCTGGACACTTCCCTGCTGCCTCTGGAGGGCCCCAGCAAGTCCTGAGCTGCTCCTGCAGCATGGTCAGCTGGCACAGGTCAGAGCAGGACCCAGGCTGTTCTCCTCTTTGGTGGGACTAGGTCTTGCACTGGACATGCAAAACCACCAGGCAGTTGTCACTGTCATCTTGACAGACTGCTGCACCCCTGGCACCCAGCAAGACTGGGACTCTGATTTAATCTACTTAAGTGAAGGTGAACACATGCCAGGACAATTTTTCACTTCTCCTGGCAGTCAAGGGCACCCTTCATGTTCCCTGTGTTGCCAGCCCCTCTCCTAGGTCCCTCCTGGCCCTTGCTGCTGCTGCATTCCCACCCCTGTGCCAATCCTTACTTGCAGCAGGTCTGTCCCGCATTCCTACACATGGATGTCTCTTGAGGCATCTCCTCAAATGTGAGAAGAGCTATGTAAGTGGGTTTCAAACTGGGGGCATGGAAGTCAGCCAGGGCAGTAGCAGATGTCCCTCTGTCCCTCTCCTGCATGTTCAGGGAGCCCAGGCATTGCTTTATTCTGTGCCAGCTGGGAGGAATGCAACAGCATTTCAGAGCATTAAAATAAAACAAAAACATCCAAGCTACAAATGTCATCTTGCTTCTTACAAAGAGAAGGCCACAGAACTCTTGTGCTTTCCAAATTTAAGATAATGGAAGGGGCTTAGGAAGGGGCTACAGGAGGAAAATGTGTGGTTTTGGTTTTTTTTTTTAAAGTAACAGAGTGAAGCTTCCCTTACCTTTCCTGCTTTGGAATATCCACTTTCTGGTGCATTCTGTGAAAGGGATGTTAAATTTCATGCTCCCAGACTTACACCAATATCAGGCTTTCAAAGACCAAGAAGCCAGCTCAGGAAATGTTTCTTCTGACTGCTGCAGAAATTCTTTCTGTCTTCTTCAATCCTTGTGGTATGGTGCTGGCTCCTGACAGGAACAGTGTCCTGCACTAGGCAGACATACCTTGAGCCAGCTGGACAGTTTTGCTGATCTGAAAATGAAGGTGTAATTATGTAATTACACAGAAACTTCTGTTTTCAAGTTCAAGTCATAGAAGCTAAGGCTGCAACCACAGGGCAGAGTGTTCAGAGTCTCAGGAAGAAACTTTGTGGAAGTCCAGCTTTACACACAGGCAAAGTGAGTTAGAGGAACCAAACAAGAATCCTCACCAAAACTGATGCCTGGGTATCACCCCATCACTTTGACACTCCAGAGTTAGTTACCTTTGCCAGACCTGAGCCTTTGCAGGAGCCAGCCAGTAAAACTGTCTGAGCACGTGGATCAGCTTCTGTGTTAACATTCCCTCAGCAAACTGGAGGGATGGGGCTATCGGCTCCTGAAATTCTGTGCCTTGCTATTGCTGTGTCCACAAAGTGGAACCCAAGATTTCAAAAGGTCTGTGTGTTACCTTCGCAGAGCAGATAATCCCAGCTGTAATCTGCACCTTAAGAACAGTCATTGGGGAAGAGACACTGAACCAGGGCTCTCACTTGAAAGCCTTGGTGTTGGTTCAGAAAACTGGCCATAATGGAGAATGCCAGAATGATTCCATCCCATGCAGATTTCCCATCTCTGCTACAAACGATCATCTGCCTTCTCTGGCCATGCACCTGGGGGATGGCTTCTTTTCTAAAGAGAACACCTGATTCGTCTTAACCTTGGCAACAATTTGAATGTCTGCATTGGTTTAAGTTTTCAAGCTGTCTTTGTGAAAGAACTAACCCTTACTTTAAAATGAATAAAGTGTAAAACCGATCCATTCTCTGTATTTCAAAGATCCTGAAAGCAGACACGAGGCATTCCTCAGCTCTTGGCACAGATTTGCAAGTCAGCCACAGCAGGACTGGGCCCACGAAGGTTTCTCACCGGCAAAAACCTTGTGGAGCAGGCAAACAGTGCCTGCCCATGCCAAGGACAGGCAGCACCTGGGCGTGCCTGAGTTTTTCTGCCAGCTCCACCAACATGGAAACCCTACAGGAAGCCCTCGCCCGCTTGGTGAATGGGGAAAATTAGACGTTTTCTGAAAAAACTTTCCAGACCTTAATTTGTTGCAGGCTCGCTCAAGCCGCTGCCCGCCGTCCCTGCAGGTGCACACGCCAGACCCCCGGGACCGGTGCTCCGCCTCGCTTCGGCCCGGCCCCGCGGGGCCCAGGGGCTCAGCCCGGGGCCGGGGCGGCGCGGGGCTCGGCCC
>JANPWX010000189.1:306868-502727 GCA_024734555.1 Trochalopteron elliotii
AGCCCCGCTGCTCCTCCTGCGGCCCCGGCCCGCCCGGCGGCGAGGCGGCAGCGGCGGCCATGGAGGAGTCGGTCGGGGCGCCTCCGTCCCCGGAGATAACGGCGGCGAGGAAGCAGCAGGGGGTGAAACGGCATCACCACAAGCACAATCTCAAGCATCGCTATGAGCTGCAGGAGACCTTGGGCAAAGGCACCTATGGCAAAGTCAAGCGGGCCATCGAGAGGTTCTCTGGCAGAGTGGTAAGGCAGGCGGAGCGGCTTCTCTCTGCCTCTTTCTCTTATATACACAGGTATATATAAGGTCAGATTTCAACGCCGGTTTCGGAACAGAGCCGGCCGGGTACATCCCCTCAGGAGCCCTGTCCTCTGCGGGGCTGGCGGGTTGTGGCGAGGCGGGGACCCGCTCAGCATCACACCCGTGCCTGTGGTCCGGGGCTTTGTTCAGAGTGCCAACCCTGCAGAGAGAGACTTTCATCTGGGAGGAGTGGTGGAGGTACTGTAGTAGCGCATTGGTACATTTTGAAGGGATGTGTTATTATTGGAAAAATAGGGTGGTTTGTTGTTTTTGTTCTTTTTTTTTTTTTTTTTTTTTTTTTTTTTACATGCGGGTCCACTGTGAGTAGTTTTTTCCCCAGTGGAAATTCACGTTTTGGAGAAACCTGTCGCATCCCCTGGCTGAACAATCCCGCTCACAAAGTACTGTCAGAAAGGAAAACGTTTGCTTCTCTGGTTAAAAATGCCAGGATTCGGTCATACTTTTGTGACCTGAACTTTGCTGACACCTAAAAAAATTGCAGGGACTGCAACCCACCCCATTGGTTTTTACGATCCGTTTCACCGCTCAGCGGTGCCGGCTGGCTCGACACTTCAAGCAGCCCGGGGGTTGTCCAGCAATAACTCAGCTTCAGCATTTCCTCACTGGTGCAGCGCTCCAGCCCGGCGCAGAAATGCAATTGAAGCAATGTTCACGTTAGTCAGAATTATTGTAATTTTTCCTTCCCAGAAATACGTAACTATCCACAGAGGGCAGGCGAATGAGAGGCAGGCGTTGTTGTGTTAAAGAAATAGGTGTTTTTCTACAGAGGTCTTCGCCCTGAAGTACACTAATTGAGTTTACACTAGACTTCATCCAAAAGCAAGGCATTTCCCTGGTGACGTTACATTTATCTTTCCCATTCGGTTGCTGGGGAGCTCAACATGCACCCAGAGGCAGATGGATCTGTAAAACAGAAAATGAAATTTCAGATGCTATGACTTTAATAAGGACCACTTACTTTGCAACTGAATATATTTGTGTCGACAGTGAAAATGAGAGTTCCAGCCAAGTTGTAGACTCATATCATATATGCTTTCAGTTTATTAGCTCGTTTGGAGGCTGGCTAAAGATGGACATCTCTGCACATGCTCACTCTAAGTCCATGATTTTTAAAGTTTGCTGTCTTGGCTGTTTTACAACTTCAGGCTAACAAAAGCTTTAGGGCTATATTATATGCTATCTATTATTTTTTAAGTTGATTAGTTTTGAGTTGCATTATAGAATGTAGCAAATAAGCAAATAAGTTGAAAACATCTCTTTTCAAGGAGTTGAGAAATTAACAAAAAAAGGTGACAGCCATGTACCATGAGATTTGGCTTTGGAAAGAGTCCTCACAGAGGAAAGGATATAGACTAGATGTGTGTCTCATCTAACTAACAACACACCAGGTCATCCCATGTTTTGCTAACTGTCAGGCTCTTCAGCTGCACACTAAAGGATACTTTGATGTTATGGTCTCAACTGAATTCATATGGCTAATGCCATCTTGAAATGGAGAGAGTGAAAATGAGAATACCTATGCAATCTTAAATGCAATAAAAATGTAGCATTTGCTGTATCAGCTGGTATGTAGAAGCTGAACAAGTCCTTACCAGGGTGTGAGTTTTTTACTGGAGTAATGCAAGCCTTGGCGTGTGGCACTTTGTAATTATTAACTAGTCTGCAGGCGAGTCCTGGTGTAACGTGTCTATTTGAACTGTAACATCTGTGAGTGTATGTAAAATATCCACAGTTTTTCTGCTTGCAGAATAAGAGCTAGTTGTCAGGAATCCAGCCAGATCTTGGTGAATGGAAAATGCTTCTTGTTTTCTCACATTTCCCTTGTCTGGTTGTTACTGTGAACATTGATTCCTTTCCGTGGGTGAGATAAGAGAATAGACGGGATGACTGATTAGAGAGGGGCAGTTTTTCTTTGTTTTTTCCATCTCTCTTTCTCTTCCCTTTCCTCTTCTCAGTTCTTATTAGTGGCAGTGTTTGCATCATCCATGAGCAGGTTGGACCAGATGCTGCCGTGTCCAGCAGGGGATGCACGGAGCAGGGGATGTGGTCGGCACTGTCTGTTGCACCATGTCCACTGCCAGCCAATTGCAGCCAGCAGTGAGAATCCTAAGGGTGCTCCTGTCCAGGCTGTTTGCTTCCTATTCTTCTACTGGTTTAGCTGATCATCTCTTTCTTTATCCAGTGGTAAGCAGGTATTGGAAGCTGTATGGTAACAGATTGCAAAGCTGGACCTTCCCATTCCAAAAGTCTTGTTCAAGCAATTCTCCTGTTTGGCCTTTCCCCTTCTCTTGTCTGTCAAGAATTTCTTTTGCTTTATGGCATTTAATAAAGAGGTTTGCATGATTAGCTAGGCTTTTAATGTGAAGCATAAACTTTGGATTTGTCGTCATCTGTATAAACAGAACTCAGAACTGAAATAAACTGGCAGGTTTGGGTAAATAAAGTAAAACCAAGGTGAGAAGACAGTTCAATGCAAAGTACAGATGTGCTTTAATCCTGTGCCATTGGAAATCAGTAACAGGATTTCTGTTGACTTGAATGAAAGTAGTACTTGGCACGTGTTAGCAGGTTACAGGTTTATTCAAATTGTTATTCCTCTTAACTTTAACTTTATTGTCTTTTCTTATAACGCAGTGGAACGTGATCATAAAGTTTCCTGCCATAAAGCTCCGGGGTAGATTGCACGATACATTTGGTTTGTTATTGGAAACAACTTAGGTGAATTTGTGCATTAGTTACCACAGTGACTATAGACAGTATTGCATGCTGCATGGAGCAGTTAAAGTATTGCCCAGTATATGATGTATGAGGTGCCTTATTTTGCCAGCAAGGTTTCTTCATTAGTGCTGTCTCAGTATATAGAGTTGTAACTTACGACATCTTAAAGTAGGGCACCTGTTAGCAAGTGTGAGGATGAGGAGATGATATCTCAAGCCTGTGAAGTAACACTCATGTTGATGTTTCTGTGGGTGTTTTTTCCACTTATCATCTTGCACATGTTAAACCAAAGAATGAAACTTTTGTTCATGTTGTGTATTCAATGTTTGTTAGCCAAGAAATCCACAGTTACACTTATTTCAGCCTTACTTAAGGTGTGTGACCACCTCTGGTTGATTCTGTGCCCGCTGCCTGAAGATGGTAAATGCTGCTGGATTCTTTGAGTAAATGATTCCACTGGAGTAAATACTCATTAGAATGCAAATTTAGATTACAGATAGGCGTTTTCTGTTTGCTGTTTGTAAAAGGAAGTTTGTCTCCCTTTCTCTCCCTAGGCTGCACTTGGGAGAAATGGGAGTAGCTGCAGGAGCCTGCCTCCCCTCCACCTTCATCTCCTTTCTGCCTGAGCCATGACGTCTTTTCTTCCTCCTCACCAGCAGGTGGAGGAAGCACTATTCTCCTCCAGCCGTTCCTCCAGAAAGTTAATTATTTTGGGAATTGTTGACAAGCAGCAGCCCAACATGAGGAACAGGCACGTGGTGCATATTTGGCCAGGCACATTGTGGTGGCTGCCGTATGTTATTTTATCTCTTTTGCATATCAAGTGCAGGTAGAGGGATGTTGGTTTCTGAATGGTTTCTGAATGAAAATCTTGTAAAAAACCCTCAAACTTAAAAGCAACCAATCATTTTATTTACAACGGCAGTGCAGATCTTTTCTTTTAAATGGGTCTGCTTCTTGATGAGTTTGAAGGGTTGCACAGGGTCTTTGAAACCTGGAACAGCAACAGATTACATGAAAGGAGGACCTTTGCTTTGCTGATTGTATTTCTCTATATCATGACAAAACCAAAACGTGAATACCAGCAATGACAGATCTGTCACTCCAGTAGTTAAGGCCTTGTTGGCCACACAACCATATGTTTGTTTGCAGTGGGGTTTTTAAGGGTTCCTTATAACAGGGTAAAAGTCTGCTCATGGGTCACTGAGGGCAGTGAAAACCAGGTGGAACATTTGTCCTGGTTCTCTCACCTATGCTGTTGATATCACAGAAAATGTCAATATCCCTCTGATACATGTGAATTCTTTTATCTTTAATGATTTATTTCCGTTTTTTGCCCTGAGAACTCCTCCTTCAGTTAGCACTTGGGTCACTGATTCACACTGATTTTTATCTTGATTGCTTGGTGTGCATCTTCTGCAGGACAATGTCCGAATCTATTTCGGTTTATTTCTTTTGAGGCTCTTTGTTGCTCTTACTAAGATATCTTCCTTTGTGGCAGATGCAGGTATAAGTATCTGCACAACACTGCTGTGATGTGAAGTGTCTGTACTGTACTCTGCTCAGCAGGTTCCTGATTTGTGACTGTGGCTTCCACAGCTCTGATAATACACTTCAATTATAGTAACAATAGCTTGTATTGCTACCCCAGTTTATACATGAGAAAGGAAAAACTTGCCAGTCAAAGCCAAAATCAGCAGAAGTTTCAGCGAGTTCTGGGTACACAACCTAATACCTGATCCATCTAGACATACAGAGTATGTAACGTCAGGGTCCTGTGGATGACACCCTTCCTCCTGCAGAGCTCAGCCTGTCCTGCCTCCTGGCCTCTCTCTTTACCCAGGGCTTTTGTCCCTGTGTGACATCCAGCTTCAGTCTCCATTCCTGGCCCTTTTGTACTCTGCTGCCTCCTGCTTTTGTTGTGTGTGCCAGCGTGGTGACCCGCGCAGGGTGTGCAGCTTTGCTCCTGCTTCCAAGCTGGCAGCTGCCAGCAGGATCTGCACAGCCTGTGGTGGCTGCTGCAGGCACCTCTCCTGCCACGCCAGGAGGCCAGAGGCTCCTCAGGGCAAAAGAGATTCTTGCAAAACATGTCACCTAAATCTTATGCATGTATGTGTGTTTGTGTATGTATGTATGTATTTATTTATTTATTTAAGATAAATACTTCAAACCGAGTTCCTTTAGGGACTCGTAATGTGACTAAATCTGGACAGTGTTTTCATGGTGCTGAAGGCATGTTAGTGAATCTCGGGTCATCCTCTACATGCATGGAAATTCTAGATCTGGAATGAATAGAAGTTGGAAAAAGTATATGGGCTTGAAAATAGTTTTGCTGTTTATTTGTTATTTGTTCCACCCTTAACTATTATATGTGTTCTGAGATTGTAGTTTAACAAAAAAAGCAAAAAAAGAGCAGCAAATGGAAAAATGCCCACTGGAATTATTCTAATGTAATTCACAGTGAATATTGTGGGCTTATTACCATAGGAGTTACTATCTGGTTGTATCAAATTGCTGCAGTCTTCATATAAACACTTGGATAATTGAAATACCAAAGAAGACCTCAACATTAAGGGGTGCAGACAGAAATAACTGATTACACGCATTACATTGCATGAGGGTCATCAGGAGAAAGGCACTAGAACAGAATGCTAGTTTTCTGCACTGAGAATTTCTGTTGGAGAAGCAGATTTGTTCAGGGGAGTATGGGTCCGTGGTATGAAAGTCTGAATTAATGACTAGCCAGTAAGGGGTCATCCGAATATGTTAGTTTGTCAAATCTTTTACCAAATTAAAGAACAGCATGTTCTTTGATCTTTGCGTGAAGATCAAGTGATATTCTTTGAATGATGTTATGCTTCCTTATAGGTGAAGAAATTATAAGTTTCCAAGAGACTGTTGCCTTATTTTTTTTCTCCTGCATTGGATTAAACAATTTTGGGCGGGTAATTAACCTCCCTGTGTCTCGGTGTATTCCTTTCTGGAAGGGTTAATATGGGAGAGTTAGGCTAATGAACAGGGCACATTTTGGCTTGATGCATACCTAGTGTGATTACGTCTACATGTGAAATTTCACAACAGAATTTGAGGCAATGTTTTTAATGCAACTTTCAGCTAAAAACACTGTAAAATACCTAAGTGTTTTTACAAATGGTTTCACAGCACCATGTGCTAGAGAACACAAGAGAATGGGAATTGCTTGTACAAAGTCTTTCATTAGATATTGCTAAAATGTACTGCATTTTTTAGTGGCATGTGTTCTAAAAATTATTATTATTTTTTCAGGAACCACAATGTGGATTTTCCATGTGGAGACAATTATTGTATATATTGTAGTTCGGGGTCATACATGTTGAATAAAACCGTGTGGAATGTGCAGTTCTTGTGAACAATTGTTTATTCTTTACGGAACTGTAATTGTAGTCAGTCTGTGTTTTGTCTGGTAAATAAGTAACTAGAGTCTCTGCTGTAGTGAGGAATTGGGAGGAGGCATGTGGTGGCCACAACAGTGCCAAGGAAGAGTGATGAATGTGTGGGTTGAAAACCAGCTCTGGGTATATCAGCCTTGAACACCAGCAGGTGAACGTGTGTACAGCCATGGTTATCCAAATGTAGAGCATATGGGACAAGTTTCCAAAACCTGCATACCAGGCGTTCGGAAACTGGTTAATGACCTTTGGTTTGACATGGGCGTCTGCCTGGTTCTAGTCTCTCCCTCCTGTACCACGCTAATGTACTCTCTATCTACATGAACTTGGATGCTGATGTCAAAGCTCCTTCTCTTGCTGTGCAGCTGTGCTCCTCTCAGCAGGACACTGTTCTCCTTATTGTTGTCTCGTATGTTTTCCTGTAAAAAGTGGGACCAAACAATGTTCTTTGCCACAGCTGTGAATGATTCTCTGAAGCCAGAGGTGCAGGTTTACCTCCAGGCTTGGGGTGGAATAGGAGCTTACAGCATGGATAGCAAAAGCCCATTGTGGCTCCTCAGTGTGCTGCCCAGAGCCTCAGCAGCTCCTGACCTGGGTAAGGCTGGAGGCTGCAGCCAGTGCCCAGCTCGGGTGTTCTGTGTTGATGGTTTGCACGCCACCAGTGATGAGCATGTTGGCATGGGAATCTCTGACCTACAAGGAAATGTCCTTCTTGCCTACTCCATAAGTCAGGATTTGTCCCTAAAGTGCCCAGGTGCACACCAGACACTTTATAGAAAAACCTCTTGTTATTAGCACTGATGGGCCAAGGTACTTTGGATAGTTGATATGTCAGAGGAAATGTCTCAGATGAAAAGGTTTCCAACTAAATATGTAAATGATATTTGTCAGCGTTTCCCTCAAATATCTTCCAGCAGATGTGAGTACCATGTGTGTCCATTTAATAAGCTAAACTCAAAATAATTTCCACTTTGCTAGATATATGGGGAATAGCTGGGGAGGGTGGGGAGCGAACTACAAAGCAAGGTAAAAACTGCATATGTGTGTTGTTATATTTGATGACCAATTCATTAAAGCCATAAGTGTATCCAGGCTTTCAATAGTGTTCTCCTGCTGTTGCTTCCTGTACTCCCTGGCTACAAAATCAGTCTCTATGGCTCTCATTTGTCTTACCCACATGAAAGACTTCAAGCATCTGCAAGTTATGATTTGAGAAGTATCTGCTTTTAAACAGAATATATTTATCACCGTGTCTTCACAGGCAGCATAGTACGTTGTATAAATTAGGGGATCCTAGACCTTTGAACACTTGGAGGCTGGGTGAGGTACTCTGTGTGTGTACTGTGTCTGGCCATACCAGTCAAACATTCTGGACCTGCACCAGAAATGCCAGATGTTCAGTAGACGTGGAGGCCCTCCTGTAACCTTTGCTGTGTGCTGCAAAGCGTGGAGGGGGCAAGGTTGTAGCCATCCATTGATCTTCCATGGTTCTTGTGCTCTTATTTGAGCTCTGTAATTTCTATATTTTGAACTACAGACCATAGGCCAATCCTCCATTCAGTCTTTTAAACTTGTATGGTATAAGCTCATTGTGTCCCTCAGCTCTCCAAAGATGGATGGGACTTGTTTAGGTCTGATGGTTTATGAGCCATCAGTCCTTAAAGCTGCCACTGGTCCATGATGTGATGGAAGTCATGGGTCTTGCTCAATTATGGGCTTTTCCAGGCTCTATCCTTACCAATGAAGTACCAATAAAGTACTTTAATGGGTGGTTCCTTTCACTTGAAAAAAACCCAGTCACAGAGCAGCTGTGGGAAAAGGGATTGCCATCGCTGGCATGTGTGAAAGCATCCCGGCCAGTTGTAGGTGAATGCAAATATCACAAAATAAATGCAGGTCTTATTTTTTATAAGTATTAAGACAGCAGCTGAGATTGCTGAGCTTAACATGCTCCTGATGTAACTGTTAATTTCTGGATTCCTCCTCAGCCTTCCCTTCTCACTGTCAGTGTTTTGCACTTCACCTCACCACCACACCTTCAGCATGGTGCCTTGAGAGCCCTTGCTGCTGGGTCCCTGGGATGCCATCCTGGTGAATGGGAGGGTCTGCCGCACCTTGTGTGGGGCTGGCTGCCTCTGTGATGAAGCATCAATGCTTGGCAGGCTGTGCTTCCCCAGTTGCCTTGCCTTCCTGGGGAACATTGGCCTGTGGTGATCCCAGAGCCCCTCGGGTACTCTGGCGCAGCAGCCGCACGTGGGACGACTTAAGGCTGGAGCAGTGTCTTTGTTCTGAGGTCTGGCGGCTTGAAGGACTTGCAATTATCCTAATGTCTGGTTGGGCCATGGAGCTGAGTCAGTGTGTTTAGCCTTGACCAGCACTGCCTCAGAATAAAGACACTAGTTAAGGGACATTAGGCTTTAAAAAAAAAAGGCAAAAAGATACCAAGTTCAGGGACTAAATTTGCTCGGTAGATCAGAAAAATTGGGGTCCTGCTGTTGATGGAGATCTCAAAACCTTCATATCATTTTTCCTGTACACAACAAGGCATTTGATCTCTGCTGAGATTTCTAATCTCTATTAAATGCCTGATGGTGAAAGATATCTCCCTTTATTTGATGTACAAGTGTTATTTTAAAAATGAGTGTGAATATTTTTTAATCACAAAAGATAGTAATGAGGGTTGGGTAGCAATACCTTTTTGAGCTATGTGGTAACTAAAGTGTTCCTTGTTGTTAAACAGTGGTTTGTTGTTGACACAAAAAGGTTAAGTCCTTTGCACACAAGTCTGACAGGGGAAGACAGCAAAGCATTTGTTAAAGAAACAGCTTCCAAGGCGCGTGTTCAGAGCTGTCACTTACTTGCATATTTTTGCTGCTCTGCACAGATCAAACATTATGGCTTCCCCAGCAGAGTGCAGCTCAGGAAGGAGGAGTGAGGGTGCCTGGAGATGCCTGGGGACACTTGGTGCAGCACATTCAGCAGGGCAGAGCTGCAGGCTGTTGTTTTGGTGTGAGGAAGTAAAATAGCCTTCAGGAGGAGAGGGGAGAGTGCAACCTTCCCATCTGGTGTCTGCTCTAATGCTATGTGGCCTAGAACCTGTAAGATTCCTGTAAATACCTGCTGGAGGCAATGCAGGCTTAGCTGACTTGTGTAGGGATGTAACTGAGAGAGAGATGTTCACATTGCCCTCTTGTTCACATTACCTTCTTAATCGGGATGCATGAGGAACAGCATCCTTCATGCTACTTCCTTTGTCATGTTTTTATTCTCTTCAGGGTACCAAAATGAGGTAAAATAATTAAATGGTGATCTGTGGGTTTAAGCTTCAACTCCTCTAGGAGCCAGTTGTTACAGCCATGCTTTGGGCATCCAGGAGGTGAGTGGTTTCCCTGAGGTTCATCGAGAAAGTGTGTGGTGGAGCCACAGGGAGAGCTGACGTCGACCACAGCTCCAGCACTGTGCTGAGCCATTCATTGTGTGGGTATAAACATCTCAGGAAAATTGCTCTTAAAATCAATGTCCTCTTCCATCACTTTAGTCACACTTTGAAGGGATGGTGCCAATTTTTCAAAAGCCCACCATCTCTTGTGCCTTGGAGACAGCTCATCACTGTTGAGCACCACTTGATACAACTCAGTCACTGTTGTGTCAGCACAACCTGGAATGAGGAATGAGGACTTTTAGCTGGACTGTGTAGTGCATTTGCATCCAGGCCAGAGACTAGACATCCTTTTCAACTACAGGGGTTTTTTTTCTGTGTACGGTTTGAGAGTTTTCTGCCAATGTTTCAGTAAAACAAAGTATTCTCCCATTCTGTCTGGCATTTTATTACGTAAATGTGGTCTAAGGGAACCTGTGATAGGCCTAGTTGTGGGTTATGCATTGCTCACAAGGAATTCATCAGGGAGAAGGATTTCATGCTGTACTTCAACCTCCTTCAAGCCTTTCTTGGATGAAAGGAAAACTCTGCAACTGTGAATGTAACTGGTTATCATTATTGGATGTCATTACTCGCTCACTCTGAGCATAAAACAAAAAAATTGCATCCCCTGTGATGTACGTGAGTAAAATGCTGCTCTTAGTTGCGTTAACACTTGTAAGCTGAAGAGTAGAGTTCGGCCCTTTGTTTCAATTGAAATATTTGTTTAACACAGGCAAGGACTAAACAATACACTTGAAAGCGATTTGTGTTATTGTCTATAGAGCAGAGCTTGTATTTTATGAACTGGCTGATCATAAAGACAGCATAAATCATGTAAAGCATTCTCATTTGCTTTTTCTTTCTTTCTCGTTTTTTCTTTTTGCAGATGGGGCTTGTAGAGTAGAGTTGCAGTCAAATGTCTGCTCCAGGATATTTTAGCTGAACTGTGCGAGTCCATTAAACAAATGTAATGGATTTTTGGAAAGAAGCACTGCGTGTTTCAAACCAAATGTTTTACATAGAGAACATCTGGTTAGTTCTGGGTGTTTGTATGTAGAACACATCAGACAGCAGCCGTCGTGAGTTCAGCTGGGAGGTTGCCTGGGATGTAGTTGTAGGATATGACAGTTCAGTTGTTATGTGGAATAATTCCTATGAAGTATTGCCATAAACTCAATGTTTGGCACAAGCAGCTATATCTTTGTTTTACTGCACACCCAAGTTATTCTTCTTATCTACCCAGCGAAACACTTGACGCTGTTTAAATAACCCAGTAAAAGCTGGCACCTCAGAGCTGTATTAAGCATGCCCGAGGAAAGGGAAATGAAACTTGCTCTGTTTTCAGGGATGCACTATGGATTCCTGCCATGGGCAGTGCAGTGTGAGTGACTGATGAATGCAACATGCACAAATGGTTTGTGGGGTTGAGTTGGAAGTGATCGATGTTCCACTAGTGTTGTGTGGTGTTGCTTTGAGCAATGTGGATATGCAAAACTGGCAAAATGCATGTAATTAGCCTGACATTAAAGTTTATTGGGGCTACTGGAAGAACTTTAACCTGGGTAAATTAATAAGTCTCCTTTTACTTTACAGGATCAGAAATAATGTATTTCCAGGAAATGTAGGAAATGTAGAAAAATGTCTTATTTGGGAGTTGGTTCTTAAATTATTTCTGCAGTTTAACTGAGGAATGCGTGGTTCAAATGAGATTAAAGTTGTAATTTCCAGAGTAGCAATGCAGCTTCCCCTTTCAGGATTGTTTAAGTAGAAAGTTAAACAAAGTGGGTTAGGCAGTCTCTTGGTCCGGTCCCTTGTGGACGGCAATTCACATTATGCAGGACTGCTTTAATAGTCCTGCTCGGTCTGACATGATTTGTGGTATTTGCTGAGATGAGTTTCTGGACTGAGCAGCATGAGAGGGAATTGCTCCTTGCTCTGAGGAAGGGGGTATGTCCAAGTCTGTGTGAAGGTCACTGGCAGGGTGAAGTGGGAAGCCTGGGCTGCTGTTGTTACACTGCCTAACAGCTTAGCTTCTGGCAAGGGGATCCCAGAAATACGAGTTCTAACTCTCGCTTGTTCAACTGACTGCAGCCAAAACACATGCCAAAAAAGGTGTTTGTGCATGTTGAAGAAGAGGGCAACAGTCCTGGAGCTCATGGGGTCTGGGGGAGTTCTTAGGCGAAAGCTTTCCATCCAGAAAAATAATAGTTTTGTGCTTTTTCCCCTCCAGAATTAAATCTTCTCATAACTACTTATAATAACTGCCTGCAATTGTGAACTCCTCTTCTAGCAGGGAAAGCTGGAATTATGCATTTAAAGCTGCAGAATTGCTGGATCACCAGCCACTTAATTGTAGAAAAGTGCAATTCATTCCTCACCCTCTCACATCCATTCCAAGCCCAACTGGCTGCAGGGAGCAAGAGTGTTCCTGTTCCTGTGTTACTCTCTCCACTGAGCCGTTAGGGTGGCCCTGGTAATTTACTTTAAATAAATAGAAGGGAACAACAGGAGATTCCTCTACCTTCAGGGTTATAAATATTTCTCAGAAATCAGAGACGGATGGGGAAGAAATCTCAGTAAACTCCTTTTCTCCCACTGTAGTAATTCCATCACATTCCATCATAAACTTTAAGATGGTCCCTTCCCAGAAGAGACCATTAAATAGGTAATGTCCAGGCAGAACAATGTAATACTGAAGCAGTGTGTTAACAAAAATTTAATATTGCAAAGCGATCTGTAAGTCTTGGACCAAAAGAATCTGGGTGAGGCTTTCATACATGATTGCCAATCGTTTTGTTTTCCAAGAGTATTTTTCCAGATAGGATGTGGATTTATGGTTTGGTAGATTCCCACCAAGAAGTGGTGTTTATATTTTGATCCAACTTAGATCAGTTTAGGAAAGTATACTAGATACAGGTGCTTCTGATAGTTCTGCATCATTAACCCTTCCAACTGTGCTGCTTAAACACATCTGTGCACCCTCCATCATATAACTTCTGTGGCCTACCAACTTTGCACAATGAATCCTTGCTTATCAATGTTAATCAAAAAGACTAACGTCTATAAATTCATTTTTAAAAATCTCTCCACACTTAAAAATTCCATTCCGTTAATTAGGAATTTGAGGTGGTCAAACAGTATGGTGTTGGGCTTTAATGAGTGTTGTGGTGCATGAAAGTACAGACATGTCATTTAAAAAACACTCTTCCCAAGTCTTTTCCTTGTACTATTGTAATTCTCATGGTAAAACAACACTTCCTTTTTTTTTTCTCTGAAGGACTACAGGACCAGAGAGCAAAATCAAAAGATCCACAAAATACTTGCCAACCTCACATTTGTGGTGCAAGAGGCATTGTAAAGATGTGCAGAGTTCTCAGTGGTTCTGAGGTTTCTCTGAACTCGGAGAAGCTTCAGTGAAAAAGAGAGAATAAGCCGAGTTACATTTATTTATCCACAAATTTCTCAAGCAGAACCTACTAATGAATGAAAATGTGCTGTGAGGTGGCTTCTTGGGAAGAAACTGATTCTAAGAGTTCAAACAATGTCTAACCCTCTTCCTTGTTTAATGTGAATTACAGCCTTGCGCTGATGTAGTACCTTTCACCTAAACCTGTAAAATCACTTTAGAGACTCTGGTAACTGCTGAGGTTACAATTATTTAACAGCACATTGTAACAGTTTGCAGCAGTTGCTTAGAGGGTGTGAATAACCCTATTTCCAATTTAAATTATTGGAGGAATTACAGGAGACTGTGTAATTTTCAAACTGGAACTAGATCCAGGCACCAGGGCTTTATACCTGTCTTCTTAAGAAAGTCATAAAGGGCTTTTTATAATGACATAGCCAAGATCTTGGTTTTGTGTTTCATCCCCAAATTGATGCCTTGAACAGTGTGCACTCCTGCTTTGGAGGATTACTTCAGTGTGGTTCACTGCTTATTCACAATGAAAAAACAACATTGAATTAAAGTCCCTCTCTGCTGCCTCAGGTTAGCGTTTTGCATTACATCAGCAGCTGTGGTAGCTGTGAGATCAAGCCCCAAAATTACTGTGAAATCTATCTTCTAGTTTTTGGAGAGTGAATCTGTAATATCCATGTAACATTGGGAACAGTAAACTTGGGGCTTGTGAATTCTTTCACTCCTCTTTATCCTGACTTGCCAGTAATTTAATTAGTGCTAAACAGCCTGCACACAGGCTTGCAGAAGTTAAAAGACTGACTGACACAGGATTCGCTTTCAGTGACTTTTCCTCTTTTGCACATGTGCTGGATGGAGCTATGCTGTATTTGGAAGTTGATCAATAATGATTGCACAATTCTAACCTCATTTAAACTATGATATAAACAGACATGATAGAAACAGATGCTACCAGTTTTTTTCCTACCTAAAAGTGAAGTCAGCTCTTTTTTTCTGCTTTTTTTTCCCCCTCCTTTTTTTCCCTTTTTGGTTCCAACAATTGTAACCTGGAAGAAAAGCAATTAGACTTTGTGAAATCCCAACTCAGCATAGCATTTGGCTTTGGTAAATGTGGAAGCCAAAAATAAACATCTGCTTGGCAACTTCACTAGAAGTTAACTGTAAATGCAGTTTTCATCTTTTGAGTGAATGTGGCATTCAGTGCTGGTTAACATCTATTAAGGAGAATGATCCATAGTTGAGGCTGTAAAGCAGTTTTTTTCTTTTTTAATTACAGTTATGAACATCCATTGCCTTGGGGAAATCCCCTACCCCAGTTTCTTTCCAAATCTAATTTCTTATGTGCCAAAGCATGAACTTTGTTGAAAGTTTGAAGGTAGTTGGACAGGGATATTTTTAGGTTATTAGATTTTGGAAAGGAGATGGTGTTCCATTGATCTGCCCATGATATGGAGGATATGGAGTTACGTTTAGGAGTGTATTAGAGAAAATGTAAGCAGTCCCACTCTTTTCTCCAGGAAGGTGAAGTCTGCACATGATAGGGACTCTCCCAGGATGCCAGACCAGCCTTGGGCTCCAGTCCTGACAGGACACAGCTGCAAACATCTTTAATAACCTGGTCATGTCAGATCTCTGCTTTTCAACCAATTTTCTTCAACCTCTGCTCCTACCACAGCAAATTTGTTTTACTGTGGATCACGGAGGATTGAAGTGGATGCCAATTTGTGGTAGCATGCTATTGGGACAGTGGGGAGGGGTGAGAAGGGGTAACTTGAGGCATCACTATGGGAAACACATCATTATTGCTAGGGATGGTGGTTATTTGTAGGACTTTTCTTTTATAACTCAACAGTGCTGTGACTTAGAACTTCAGTAATGTGGTGTAAAAAACCTTTGGGAAGGGAGAAGTTTTTTAGTATATTTCTGACATATATGACTTGAGGTGAGGATTCTCAGCATTAAATGAAGAAAGGTCTGCCAGGGAAATTTGTCAGAGAATGCATATATGGTGTAAATATGCCAGGCTTTTTATACGTAGCTGAAGGTAGTGGGTACCAGACAATGAAGGGATGCAAATTTCCCAGTAAGGCAGTAGTTACTCAGGAAATGTGCTCACAAATCCTGGTAATGAGCACCGTATGCGGGGGTGAAGAAAGAAGTGGAGGAAGGGTGTTGTATGTTCCTCCTGGCACCCACTTTATATATGTACAGTATAAATGTGTGCATCTGGTACCTTCTACTGCTCATAAAAACTTGATTCCACAAACATCTTTCTCTGTGAATAAATGGGGAACTAGAGGGACTATATAATCCCCTTGCTGAGTGTTTGTGAATAGTTAATTCCTCTTCTCTGTTTGGTGAATCATCATTTATGACATGATAGCAGTCTATGTCCAGCACAACCAGAAAAAGAAAATTAAACCTGAGGTAATCATACCTTCATTCTCCCAGAGACAGTGGCACATTGTGGCTCAGCTTATGCGAATAGAATTTTGATTTAACATTTATCACACTGACTTGGGACTTCTAGTGCCTTGGAACAAAAGTGAGTTTCTTTACAAGTAGTGACATCAGCTTTGGTTTTTAGAAATATAATCTATCTGGTACATTGTGAAGAGGGCAATGGAACAGGGAGATGCTGATGCTTGCTGTATGCTGTTACCATGCAGGGTGAGGCAGCTGTAAAAAATACCTTTACCTCATACAAGCAGATGGACCTGAGAAATGCATGGAGGCGTGTGCATCCTTGCCCTTTATGTGTGCAGCTGCTGGCTTGCAACAACAACAGTAACGGTGTTTTGTCCTTGGTAACATCCATGACATGAACAAACATGTGATGGAACAAAGTAATGAGCAGAAGCTGAGATTTAAGTCAGCAAAGGCTCACTTGGGTGCAGATGGCACCAGTTACTGCTTTGAGCAACTCCCCCGATTACTGCATAGTTTGCCATCATATCAAACAATAGAGTTGGGCTGCTGATAAATAATTAATAAGGATTTTGTTGAATGCTTGTCTCCCAGGCACTATCACCATGGAGATGATCTGGCTTTTAGGATGTGAAAACTAACAATCTCCGAAACAATGGCATTGTGTCAACCTTACCCTTTCCCTGAAAGGGAGAGCTCTCAGAGATGTGTTAGCAGATTGCACAACGCCAGGCACTAATTTTGCTTACACTCACAGTGGCCTTTTGTCAACTTTTCAGTGACTGCATGAAATGTTTTCTATGACCATGCAGAAGCTTGTTCTTAGAATGACACATCCTGCATGAGCATTAGTACTGCATCTGTCCGAGAGCTGGAATCTCAAGATAACTTTTTTTCAGCAAATGCACACAGCGAAGATATAATCATGTGGTAGGAGGCTTACAAAAAAAAGTCCTCATGAGGATTCCTTTTCAGAACCCTTTGGATGCTTCATTTCCCCATAGGAATATCTGTCCATGGCTCCTTCTTCCCACCTGGAAGGTCCAGAGGCCAGTTAGACAGTTATTCAGCCCACCCCCTGCCTTTCCATTTTTCTCCTTTGTGCAGCCTCTGGAAGTGCCATTTCAATGCAACTGCATTATCAGCATCCCCCTCCTTATCATTTGATTGCAGCCACCTCAGGGACCACATAATTTCGTAGCTTTGTTTCTTTTACACTTGGCTTGGTGATGTCTGGGCCAAGATTCATAAGCAGAGACTCCCCTGGAAAAAACATTATATGGTGCCAGACTTTATTCTTTCTTACTTGGCCCTGTGGAGCTGGGGAAAGAACAATGTACCTTTTCTCTCCCCACCCCCAAACATCCTCTGCTCTCCCTTTCTCTTCCTCCCCTGGTTGACCAACCCATTCTTTACCTCCACACCCCATTGGCACTTGGCACATTGCACTTCCCATCTTCCAGTCTCAAAGAAAGGAAGCAGAGCTGTGAAACTGGCTGGGCTCACCCACTTCCCATTGCTGGGTGGGGATGGATTCAGTTCACAGCTTTCAGAAAGGAGAGATTTATGTGTATTTAACCTTCCCCTCCCTCTTCACCCAAAGAAAATAATTTTTAATAATTTTCTTTAAGTGTCTTTTCTGACATAATTGCTCAGTGGCAACAAGCTGGTTTCCCTTCCTCAGGGAACTTTGCTCCCTTTCCTGATACTGTTTTTTGACTCTCCACAATAGTATTGCAAGAGCCCATTGGAATTTGTTCGAGCATGGGTGGTATGTACAAGTGCTGGAACCAGCTTAAAAGTCACAGCCTCCCTCGGTGGAAAAAAGCAGTTCATATCTCACTATGGTCCTAAAAATAGCCTTGGTAGATAATAGAGAGTGGAAGATTGTTTTCATTGGGTCTGAATGTACTGCATCCAGAAATTGCTGGGGAAGGGTCAGTGGTTTGTGGCATTTTAATAGTCAGGCTCAGTACACCGCTCACCAACTTAAAATCTGTGACTCTGTGCTGTGGCTAGTTCTATCTTTGTTTATATTCACACCACTCAGCTGGAAATGAGGCAAACTTAGGTTCATTAGACTAAAACACATAAACCACCTTCCTGAAATCAAGTGAAACAGATTTTCACTTTGATGAAAATACAGCTTTTTTTTGCTCAGTCACAAATGATGATGCCAGCAGTGACTCAGCAGGTAGGAGATTTGATATGGAAATGGGCACCTACTGCCTGCTATACCCTTTGCCAGACGTTTGGACCCAGAGATACTTTTCTGTACACAGTGGTCTTCATCAAGCTCTGTAAAAATAAATTCTACCTGTTTTGCTCTGCTAAGCCACCAAGAAGCTTGAAAATAGAGAAAGAAAGATATTTCTCTCACAGATAGGACTGAATGTACAGAAACCTTTGCAGCCGTCATACTTTTGAAGTATTTATAGTTCAATTCCAGTTATTTGTATGAAACAAAAGCAAAGAAGCATGAAGTGTGTTGGAAAATACTTTATAATCTCTCTACACCAGTTCAGAGAGTGAATATAAATCCTCTTTCCAGCAAATGGAAACCAGTAATTTATTGCTGTCTTGAAGAAAGCAATTTATTTCTCTATGCTTCCTGCCCAGCACACTCTGCAAGCTGACTCATGGAGGGATGGGAAGCCAAAAGCTGTTCTCCCTCTTTCCTATCTGCTTCTGGAAAGCAGAGCAGCAGTGAAGCTGAGGTTGTGCTTGCGCAGAGCAGTTTGGAAGTGCCTGGCAGTATTAGAGGCTCACAACCCCTGCCTGTGCCATAGATTTTGGAGAAGGTATTGTCTTTACCTCCTTCTGAGCAGAGCCGGGTACCAGAACTGGTGGTGCAGGTGGAGGCGGTTTCATCCCATCTCTGATGGTCTTTCTCTCCTCCTGACTCCATGTGTGGGACCATGCTGCCATCAGAGCTGCAGAAGATCCTGGGATGGTTTTGGGGCACACAGCTAGTAATGATCTCCAGAGGGAAACATCACATGGCCTAGTTTTGAGCTGTGACCTTGGTGCTTATACACGTATTTAACTTTGCATGTGTGAGCTGTCCCACAAAAGTCAATGGCCTGCTCACACGTGTGAAGTTAGGCATGTGCTAAAGTGTTTTGCCAGATTGGATACTGTGTCTGTAGGGGCTTTGGGTGAACTTGAACCTGTTTTGTTGGGGTGAGAGGCTTTAGATTTCATTATTAGGAATCTGATACGTTACTCCCTCTGAGTGCAAGATCTTGGAGTTATCTGAAATTCTCATTAAGACAAGAAACTAGGAAAAATACAAATTCCTCCACTAGT
Organism: Trochalopteron elliotii; assembly: GCA_024734555.1. Lineage (NCBI taxonomy): Eukaryota > Metazoa > Chordata > Aves > Passeriformes > Leiothrichidae > Trochalopteron > Trochalopteron elliotii. Next base: position 325,905 of record JANPWX010000189.1, read on the forward strand.
AATGTTACTAAAAATACTATAATTAAATTATCTAAGTCTTAAACCCAGTAAAATATATTGAGAAAGTGTGGTAGAGGTATAAGTACAGTGTTTTGAGAGTACCAAAGGGACTAACAGCACTTTCCCTGCAGATATTGAGCTGGAATATTTGGAGTAGTTAAAGTAGCTGATGTAAAAAAGCGTGTTGCTTCTTCTGTACTCTTGATTCATAGGCTGTGACCCTTAATAAATTTTGATGTTGCTCACAGTGAAGCCTCTGCTTTCAAAGAAAGCAGGCTAGAAAGAAAGAAAGAAAGAAAGAAAGAAAGGAACCTTAAGAATTAATAAACAAGTTCTTTCATAAGGTATTTCTCAACTGACATTATTTCCTATTATACTGAAGTTATTCAGGTTCATCATGCAGCAGTCCTGTAAGTGGGGTTTAGAAAAATTGAGCCAGCTCTGTCTGGTGTTAAAAGCATAAGCAGTCTTTGAAAATGTATTTTCTGGAATATATCTCTGAAAGAAATAAATTTCATGAAAGAAGTTACAGTATTGATATTTTAGAATACCTGGAAGAGAGGCTTGTTTTATGGTCCGATACCGTAACATACAGCTAGGGGTCTTATTTTGCTCAGAGATATGAAAACATTAAAACATGTAATAAATACCTAGAATGTGATTGTGATTTGTAATGTTTCTATGAAATACTGAATAAAACCCAACTGGGCTGCTTTCTAGTTGGTGCTGGTTTTTTCACATCAGTAGACTTGAGCCCAAGCATTCTTGCTGATGTGGTCTGAGCAGACTGATGCAGGTGAAAGACTTGACTGGCAGAAATCTATTTCTTAGAAGGGAAGAGCTGGAATGAATGCTGTCCTGCTCCACTAATCCTGCTCCTGCTCTGTCCTCTGACAGTGACAGTCTGCTGACACTGATCACTCACTGTTTGGCCTTTTGGACCAGGGCACCAGCAAGGCTGTGCATGGCTGGTAGCCTTTGAAGTGTGGACCCAATCCTCCTGGGGACTGTGCAGGCCACCAGGCAGATGGCACGTGGTGAAAAAATATTTGTTGAGATGCCTTTGAACCTTTCACTTTCCTGACAACCTTTTTGAGGAGAAAAATAGCAATTGAACATGGGGAAATGTATCAGAAATCATCCCTTATTCACCAGATGGTTTGTTGAATAAGGCACTTTTGTGGTGTGTTGCACAGTTTGAGAGGAAGAAGCAGGCAGCAATTTCTGGGATGCTACTGTCCTTGTTTCCTTTAGGAGTCCTGTTGCCTTTTTGTTTCGATTTCCTCATCTCCTGAAAGTGGATAAATTGTGCTGTTTCACCACTTGCTTATCAAGGTTTAACTAATAAATGGCTGCAGCTTATGTGCTGTGCAAATAGACAGTGTTACTACTTTGTTAGTACATGTGAGTAAACCTGTCTTGTGTGTGAGTGCTTGTACTGGTAACGTACAAGGGGCACTGCCTCCCACACAGTGCTCTTGCTGTTTGTCAGGATTGCAGGGAATGGGCTGACTGTGGCCAGGTGGCTGTTTAGAGCTGCCCTGGCTCCGTTGACGTCACTGGAGTAAAGATATTTCACACCTGCCAATTGTCTTTCCTTGTTTCCAAGCGCCAGTCACTGTGATCTGAAGGAGCTGAGTGAGGGAAGAGAAAGTCTTGAATGTTAAAACCCAAGAGATGTGTTCAGCATGTATTCTTTCCTTGTATTGGGATGAGATGTTGCAGCCTGGATGTCACTGACAAAATCCCAAGTACTTTGGCTGCGCTGTCGAATTCTACCCTTGCAACTGGGAAGTGATGCTTTCAGTAGAGCTTAATTACCATCTTTGAAATCTGGTTAAACTTTTAGGAATAGCCCTTATAAATTAAGGTGCCTTAATTTTCAGCATGGGTTGTGAGACTGTAAGCTCTTGGGTCCTGTTAAAAATATGTTCCCAGGCAACACATCTGTTTGCATTAGAATATTGATCCAAACATATATTTACAAAGTGCCACCACACTTTTCAATCATGTTTGCATTTTTGTATCTAAAAATATGTTTTCTTATATACAATTATTCCACAGAGGCCAGTTGCAGTAATTATGGGTAGATGTGCAAAAGTCCTGTCTGTGAAGCACACAGTCGAGATCAGGAGATTGGCATGTCCTCTGTGCTGCAGTTATTACTTTACCAGTGAATGGGGAAGAATTTGCTCCCCGTTGTATATTTGACAATGAAACCCTTCTTAAATTCTTCCTCAGAGCCAAGTACAAGGCTGTCTTTTAATAAAAAATGTGTTTTTACCCATGTCTATATTTATTTCTTGCAGGAATGCACATACTGCTCCAAGAGCCACCCACATCCTTCTGTATACAGGGTGTATTTGCATTTGCAGTCAGTCCCAGTGCAAACGTGGGAAGGGGAAAAATCCAATGTCTTCTTTAGAGGTGGTTGCCTTTTCTATCACTAGAATTACTTGGAGGCTGTCTTGGTCACTCATTCAATTAAGATCTTTTGTATTACCTTTTCTAGAAATATGTGCCATGTAAATAAGACTATAGCGATGTTGTTACTTTTAAAATCTCTATTCCAAATGTTTGGGTCAAGAGGAAAAAAAGAATTGTTTTGGTTTTAACATACAAATCGTTTGTCCCTTGACTTCTTTTTGTTCTGCTGTCTCAAAGTAGGGGAGCACTTGAGCAAGAGCTTAATTTTAAGCACGTGCAGCAATCTTTGGGAATTCAAGGGGATGGTGCATGTGCTTAATGCATTTTTGAACAATGTTGCTTTTCAGGGTTGAAGGCTTTGTAGGAAACCTGATCCTTTAAACTGCCTCCTGTTTATGTACATTTCAATTTTATAATATTGTAAGTTTTTCTCTTCTTTCTTCAATATCCTCAGTGCTACATCATATAATGAAAACAGTACTGGTCATGCCACTTGCGATTACTGAAGTAGGCAGTGAAATTTTTTTTTCTAGAGTAACTGGGGAAATAACGTAAATCATAGATTTACAAATGTTTTCCCAGGAGAAGTCTACAGTAGTTAGCTGCAAAGTATGACACAAGTTTGGTTTACCCATAAAAGGGTGGTCATCTCAGCAGGTCAGTGATGTTTTTCAAAGACGTACTGTTGATTCTAAGCTAGCTGATAATTTATCCTCTGAACTCTAGCTTAGAGAAACAATGCAAGGTAAATATTGAGTATAATAAAGGCCAGGCTGCCATTCAGTGTGTACAATGCCCTCACCTTCTCTCTCCCACCAGTTCTCTGCATTGTTGCTTTCTGCATTTCTCATAGGGCATGAGATGACCTCCACGATTATTTATGGAGGTGTTCAGATAAGCCCTTTTTTCACAGGCAACACACATACGCACACTCACAAGGACTGTTATAATTTGAATTTATATTGCAAGTTCAGCTATCACTTCCTCTGTTCCCACCCTGCCTTTTGGAAAGATATCCAGTCACATGATACGCTTGTATAAAAAGCTTGCTGATTGAGGAAGGATGCAGGAAGGATATGGTTTTGCAGTGATTGCATAAGTGTTGTGTAGGACCTGAAGCCTTGGGTTTATATGAGGATGAGTTTAGATGTGAATTTCAAAGATTTATTTCTTCTGATTTTTGAATAACTTATAACTCCTGAACAGTTTGCCTGCTTTAGAGAACCATGGACTGACTTGTGTTAATGGGATCCTTTATGTATTAACATGGATATCAATATGTAATCGGCACCCTGGATTCCCTGCCTCTGTTCCGGCAGAGATCTCAAAACTTTTTCAGAGAAATTGTCTCAAAAGTTTCTTTTTGAAATAGTCAGATACAATCATGTCTTAGCAAATGTACTCCCCATCAAAGTCTCTTGGGGAGTTTTGCCATTTGCTTAAGGAGAGTGCTTAGGCTAGCACAGAGATCTTTCCAAAAGATGCTGTGTTCCCCCTCAGTGAAGTCCTAAGACCTGAAGAGCCCAAAACTTCACGTCACCCATTACTGTAATGAGAGTGTATTGCTATGCAGTGAGGGAGCTGGAGCATAGAGGTTTGTATTTTAGAGGTTTGGTCATTCCATATTCTGCCAACATCTAACATCTGTATTTATTTTTTGAACTCTTCTTAGTGGATTGGATGTATCTGTTCAGTTCCAAGAATAATGCTTGATTTCCTGAATTTATAGGTTGCAATAAAATCCATTCGTAAGGACAAAATTAAGGATGAACAAGATATGGTTCACATCAGACGGGAGATTGAGATCATGTCATCCCTCAGCCACCCTCATATCATCACCATATATGAAGGTTAGTGAATGTGATTTTCCTCCCTGACTGCTCTGTTACATTCTTGCAGACCTGATGTTTATGTTTCTTGAGATCCTGCACCAAACCAACCCGTACTCCTTGTGTAACCCATCCCTTACCAACGAGACTGCCTTGAGCACTGCCTTCCCTCTGAGCTACCAGTGTTTCACAGATGCATAAACCTTTGCTTGGAAGAGCTTCTTCTTGTGTGAGTTGACTGTGTCAATTGCAGGTGGGAGATGGCTGCATGTATCACCTCATGTCCTTGCTCCCACTGCACAGTGCAGTTTCATTTCACCCTCACTCATGAATCAGCCTGATGTCTGTTTCTGTTCCCAGCCCCTAAACTAGTCCCTGTTTGCTTTATTTTCCCTGGACTGCACAGGACTGCTCTTATCTGCTCTAGGACTTTGGTCCTCCTTTACCTGCCAGTTCAAGCTGCTAGTTCTGTCATTGCAGCTTTTCGCCCTGAATCCCAGCATCCGCTTCCTGTCCACTTCTGCCCACTTTTCTGTCACTCTGGTGGCTGGCTTATCATTCCTGTTTCCTTATCCTGTCTTCCTCCTGCACCTCCTTTCTTCCTGGGACACAGCTAGGAAGATTTGCCAGTTTGTTCATGTCCCAGCACAAGCTGGATGGTTCAGGCCATGTACGTGCTCAAAAGACACCAGCCAAAAGGTCTGTTGCTGCAAGGAGGGAGGCTGCATGTTGGACCTGGGACATAGATTCTAGAGGTTCAGAGGGACCTGGGTCAGGCAGCCTTGTCCCTGGGGATCACGCCTTTTCCTCTGTGAAGAACAGGAAGCCTGAGTGTAGCCCTACACGTTTCCGTAGCCGTGAGGTAAGTGCAGGAGGTGATGAGATGTGTATGGCAGCTCTGCTCTGAGAGTTGATACGACTGATTAAAACAAGGGCTGTCTTGGCATACTGTTACACTATCGCATATTGAGTTATTCAAAAGCATGTTCTTGTGCTTGAAAAGAGATGAGTATCTGTCTTTTTATTGAATAAACTCATAAAAGGACCTGGGAACAGAAAAGGGGAGGGATGCTGTGTCAGCATGTGGGTTGCAAATGGAACAAAAGTTACTTGAAATGTGGATGGGAACTCAGGAAGAAAAAAATATTAAGCATGCTGTGGTTGTTTGACCAATTGCCCTTCTCATCCTTACTTTAAATAGTTTTTACTGAGTTAAATATTTGTTAAAGTGAAAAAGATTACAGCATTTTTAGGAAGCAGACACTAAGTCTTGTGGGAGCAAAACTTCCCGCTCCGGCCCTGCGGAGGGAGGAGCATTGCTTCTGCAGCAGAGCCAGTTGAGCCCCATGATGGAGAATTCATCTTGTCTGAGGAGGATGAGCGCCTATGTCAGGTTCTGGTGTGTTTTCCAAGGAGTCAGTCAGTATTTGGCCTGTAACAGCCAATGCTGTAACTTAGATATGGTAGCACTGGGAAGATGTGTGGTTGTGCAGCTGAACCCACAGGAACTGCCCAGAGGTCAGCGTGTGAGCTCAGGGGCCCTTGAGTGTGTGCTTCACTTGAAGCTGAAGAGTACTTGTTGTGAAGTTAAGGGACTGCATCAAGGAATGAAGTATTTGTATCCTCTTGAAGTTGGATTTTAACACACATAGCTATTCCTCTTGAGTGATGCATAGAGAGTGATAATACTGCTATCCCTTGACACAAAATGGTGAAGTCAGTAAATACTAAGAGATGGGATTAATCTCACCAAAATTAAACAGTCCAACATTTCTGCAGTTGTTGTATGCTACAAGTCTAGTGTCACTCTTTAGTTAAGAGAGTTCAGCATCTTCACAGGGTGGTTAGCTCCCTCCTGGGAGATTTTTTTTCAGATAAGTGGGATAAATGATATATTGGAGGCTCCTGTTGGAGTATAGCTGACTAACTTAGATCAGATACTTGACTTTAAAACTGAAGCCACCCTAGAGATTTTTTTTCTCCTATCTCATAAATTTTTACTGTAGGTTTCCAGACTGCCACTGCGTGTCTGACAGCTCTCTCTGTTGGTGCCAGGTTGCACAGATAAACGTAGCATGGACAATGTTGGATGTCCTTGTAATAAACTTCGAAAACTCTCTGTATTGCATTTACAAACATGTGTTTTTCTTAAGTAGGATCTTGTTTAGGTATCCTTTTGACCTTCCTGCTGATAGCAATTAACCTCTGAATTTGTCTACTTGTCAACTTTATCTTTTTTATTGATACCAAGCAAATTCAGATGTGTGGAAACCAAGCTTTCCAGTTTAGAGGTACTTCTTTGTAACCTAATCATAAGGCATGTACTTTGCCCATTACTGCCAGGGCAGATGTACAGTTGTGACTAAAGAAATTCCATCCTCTCAGCAGGGCTGTAATTGGCAATCTGTCGAGTGTGGCTCTGAGGGAAGTGCTCCTTTAAGTGACTTTAAACTCCTTGAAAGGGACTGGATAAACAAAGTCAGCTTTGCTGGCAGTGTTCTGATTTCAGCACATAAATTTTAATTTATAGAATAATGCCTCTGTCCATTCATCTGTCTGTCTCTTCCCTGCCCCTCATCCTTCCTTTGCCCTATTGCTTTTTTGCCTTGAAAACTCCAGGATTTTATAATAAAGCCTTTGAGAGCTAACATATTTTTCCAGGGGTAGCTTGAGTGCAAAATCTACCTCATCTGGCAATACTTTATAGAAGTTAAACCAGGGAAGGAACATTCTGCAAACATTTAAACACGTGTTGGGCCAATCATGAGGGTGAAGTTACACTTGGTATGTTTAGGAGTGAGCTCTTGAGTCTTTGAAGTGTGAAATACAGTTGTCTGCATGACTGTTTCTGTGCTGAAAGTTGTCCTTGGTCAACATAACCATAAAGAAAAGTCTGCCCTTTTGCAAAATGCACTTAAACGTGAATACACTATTAGCTAACGTGTTTGTAGAAATAGTTTACTGAAGATCTTCCCTGGAGAATGAATAAACATTACGACCAAAATCTGGTGCCAGTGGAACATGATGGCATTAACATAAACGAGTAACTGAAGGAAAGTGTGTGCTGAAGTGCTCTGCTGAATTGGGGCCAGGATTCTTTTAAGAGTGCTGCACCCTTTGCATTAACAAGACACAAAATATGGATCTCCCAAGTAAGATGCACTTTTTTTTTCTAGGTTGCATTTTTGGTACTGTTAAGAAAAAGCAGAGAGATTCTCCATCGTGTGTCAGCCAGTCCACAATGGCTTGAGCTAGGTTGCATGCTTAATCAGGAGACTGGTTCAGCTCTACTTTAAAACGCCAAAGGCAATGGGAGATAATCTGACAGTGTGTAACAGCAGTGGCATAGTATCTCAGGATACTCACTGCACTTGCCAAATACATGTTCAGTCTCACATTTTGTGCCAGGCTTCATGCAACAAAGCATAAACACACTTGGTGTTTCACACACACGTAGGCCTGTCTCCAGTGTGGGAAGCTGTGTCAGGCAAGTCACCAACCATATCATCAGCAAAACCAGCTGCATTGTCAGAAATCTGCCTATGTGGCAGCTGTTAAGGTGTGTGGACATGAGCCATTGCTGAGGAACTGCATCCCTGCAGCGGCACTGGCTCAGACAAGCATCTCCTGCCGTCAGCTGCATGTGGACCTCATGGTGGGGCAGCAGCCAGGGGCCAGGGTGGCGAAACAGTCACCTGTCAGGCTGTGACAGTTCAGAACAATCCCAGCCTCTCTCCCAGCCTTTGCTATCTCCTGGTTTTCAGACATAATCCAATCAAACTTTGGTGCCTAATGACCCCACCTCTTCTGTGGGCAAAACACCTGAAAAAGCCACAAGTCCCTTCAAACATCACGTGGACGACTGGGCTTTAATCAAGGATGTTGGAAGTTAGAAAGCTGAAATGATTATTATCTTTGGCCAAGAGAAAGTATTCAGCAGTGATACTGTTTAACCACATTTCTAATTGATTTCCTCTAATTATGTAGACTTTTGACTTTAGAGTGCTTTATTCTCATTGTTTTCAGTTGATAACATCCAAGAACATCAAGTAATATTTCAAGTGTCTGGAGATACTAATGAAACAAGAAAAAACAAACTTAACTTTTTAGTTACTATACCCTAGCTTTATGAATTTCCTGTCATTCAGGATGATCACCTAAGCAGGACTTCGTTGGACATGACATAAACTCAAATGTGTGAGATCACAGGCAGGTCCAGTTTAAACGTCAAACTGATTGCCAGCAGCAGTGAAATTCATTTCCCTCTTCCCATTTACACAGTCCTACCATAGCAATGTAAATATTTGCTTCTCTAAAGTTCCTTGACAGTTTAAATCATAATTTAAATAAAAGGGAGTTAGCTCTTGCGTTCTTTGCTGGAACAAAGACAATTAGTGTAACATGTTATTGTGGCCAAATTAGCAACTGTCATTTTTCCTTCCTTTTAAAGAGCAAACCATCATAATCTACATACCTTCAGTCTTGCTCTATGAGAAACAACCTCACCAAGGATAATAGTTCCCATTCTGATTTAATCTCCTCACTCCTCACTAAATTATAGCATGCTGTCTGATTTTAAAAGATTATTACAGGATCTTAACTACATTCCTTTAATTTAAAAGGAGATGCAATTTGGCTGAATAAGGCCATAATTCAGGAAAACAATTTAACACAAGCTTAACATTAAAACACATACTTTATATCTTGATATCTTCAATTGTAATTAAACATATGCATAAATTTATGTGTATGCATATAATTGGTTTTCTCATTGGACCTGGGATATTTTCACATATGCTATATGCCCTGTTAAAAACAGTAATAGAATACTACTATTACTAAAAAGCCACCTAAATAAAAATTATGCCAAGGGGCTGTAAAATACTCGAAAACACAAAAGCTGAATCAGGCTGAAACTCTAGTGTAAAAGACAGTTTTCAGTACTTGCATGATTTTTAAAGAATAATTCAAGGCTTATTACACAGGTGAGGTAATTGGGTCATACATGAATTTTCTGAATGAAAAGGTTATTCTAGTCTGCATCTCCAAAATTAAAAACAAACTCGCTTGTTCTTTTGATTTGGCTGACCTTTAATAAAAGAGCATTTTGTAGCAGTGGAAAGGTACTTCTGTCTGCGGCTGTTAGGAGAGTAATAAAAATACCACTGAATGGAAAGACACCAGATGGAAGGAATGTCAACATACTGGAACTAATTTAGGAGATTGCTCTGATAGAGAGCAAAGGCATGAGGAGAATTCAAATGGTTCCAGTGCAAAGAGATTGGCCGCCCCTCTTAAACTAACAAACTAAAATCCTTACCCCAGGGTTACATGTAAACCAAGTGGAATCAGCCCACAAGGAGGTAGTCCTTTGAGGAGGGGAAAGAATCCACCCCCCTCAGCAGTCTCTCTGACTTTAGTATTCTGTGAGCTTGGAGGAAGGACAAAAGCCTCTGGTTTTTTTTTGATTTTGGTAGTAAGTCAGTCCAAAGTGAAATGTCGTAATAGAGAGGTGTACAGTGTAACATTAAATCTTTCTGACTGATGTTTGCAAAACTGTGCCCATCAACAATTTTAGGGTGAAGCACATCTTAGCAGTGAAGAAATGTAGTATGTTCATTTGGTGTCAGACTTGTCCCATGAGTTTCAGAGGAGGTGACTTTGGTGTAGCTAGAGGGGAGAATTTGGCAGTAGGGTTGAAAAAGAGTGCTGATGAACAAGAGGTCAACCAGCGCTATTTGGAAAATGGAAGGCTGTAGATAGAAGCTGAGTTCATAATTCTGCAGCCTCTAAATATAAATCAGTGGAGAGATTATATACAAGAACTATTACTATAGCAGAACAACCTGTGAAAGAGGGACAGATTGTTCACATTACAAAATGTACTTTGTCTCAGATATGTCTTTGATAGCGAGAAGTGAAATTCTTTCCCAATTTCACATTTATGTTCTTCAAGGAACTTTGAAGTCAGCAGATTTGGTTTCAATTATGAGCCTGGAGGTATAGACTTTTTCTCTGTCACTTTTAAAAAAGAAACAAACACACGAGCATTAAGGGTGGGGTTTATAGAAAAGTAAGAAATCTTTGACCACTGTATCTTAAGCACCCTTTGCTGCTTGGGTTCCCAAGGCTTTTGGGGTGACCAGACCAAGCCCAAATAAGCTTGTAGCCCCCTGGAAAATGCTGTTTCTCCATTTTGTTGTGGCCAATGTCGTAGTTCTTTGCTCATCTCCTACATCAGTCACATTGTTCCTCACACCTTGGGGTTCATGCTGTTCCTGCTCCTGGTTCCTGATGTGCTCTCACACTGCTGTCCCTGCTTCCTGCCCTGTGGCCACATAAAGTGCAGTCATCTCCACAGTCAATCTTGGAACCTGCAGGCTCTGTCTGCTAAGGAGTAGTAGTGATCTGCAAGCACTACTCTGCAGCAGCACTTCACTGCTACGGCTGAGGCAGTGCAGCAGCCCTCCCACCACACCAAGGTTTTGTTGCAGCTCTCAGAGTAACTCAGCTTGCAGAATGGTGAAAATAAACACAGTGGCTCAGAAATAAATAATGCATAGCCGGTAGCTAGCATTTCTCCTGCTGCTGTCCCCTCTAATAGGTGAAGCTCATGCCTTGTATCTAAGCAACCCCCCCTATGTTGATTCTTAATTGACAGGCCATCTCCCCTGCTATCCATGTCTGGGTGTTGCTACTGACAGTTCTCCACTTATCTAATTTGGCTAGCCATTTACAGAGTATTGATGGTTTGAAAAAAGCTAAAGCAACCCCACCTTACTTGTACATGGCTTCCTTCCCTTGACCTTGCTCAGGGCTGAGGAGCAGCCTTGTATGACATGGCTGTCCCAGAAGTAGCAAGCTTTGGGAGGCTCCTGGGGTTCATCATCCTGCCAAAGCCATGCTTCTCTGCTGGCAGTAGGTGCAGCCAGGGTTCAGGCACACTTCTAGGTGGGGGTGAATTTGAGAATGAATATGCAGTAGGATGGCAGGTAATAAATCATCTGCAGCAAAAACAAAGAGTGAACCAAGCAGTCCCAGAAGCTATATGGAGACAACCTGTCTGTCATCAGCCCACAGGTTACAGCCCAGGTGCTAACAGGGCAGTATATTTATTACCTCATTATTTTTTGCAGTAAGTCAGTCCAGTCTTTAATTAATGCTTTCCTCTTTTCCCCCAGCTATTGGCCACAAGGCTTTCTTGAGCATATGTTTATAAAACTACATGCTGTACCCAGAAGGGAAATTCTGAAGTGCCTGTGTGAAACCTGCCTGACATCCTAAATACTACTGTGAAAATTCATGCTGTACTTGGCTGATGGTGTGAGAATTGCCAGAATACCACCTTGTCATATGCCTGATAGTCTTGACCACTGAATTCCTCTTTAAGGCTGTGTGTGTATATAGACATAAATGCCACTGCCATTCAACCTCCTCTTCCTTCAGCTGCAGCTCTCATTTTAGATTTTTTTTGTCTGCTGCTCAGTTTTCTCTCTGCAGGAAGTAGCTGCATGCCCACTCACGAGCTTTAGCTGATATGGTGGAGGTGCCCTGACATGAAATGACGCAGTAGTAAAAAAATACCTCCCTATTCACCTCTGCTCCTGGATGGAGAAATAAATTGCTGTTTAATTCTGTAATCATTCAGCTATAGTGATGGTGCAGAGGCCTCTGTAATGTCACCTAAGTTCAAGGATAGTTTCTCCTCTCAAAATTCTTCCTCATGAAGAAGAATGTGCCAGTGAACTGAAAGCCAAATACGAGTTCCTGGAACGATTCTGTTCTTGTTGATTCTAGTGTGGCTTTGTGACAAAAATGTGAAATTTGAAACAGGGATTTATGCTTTCCTAAATTCAGCTTGATGGTAGTATCTCAGTTTCCTAGAGGATGTAAGAGAAAGTTTGAAATGGAAAGTGTCTTTGAATGCATATTCCTCCAAACCAAATGCTTTCCACCTCATTTCTGTAGAAATGGTGGAAAATACATCTAGAGCAGGACTTGTATTAATACGGTGAATTTGAGCCCCAAAAAAATAGACTTTAGAATTTAAAACTTCAGAACATCAAGGATGATTTGAGAAAACTCTTAGGACTGAGTAATGAAGGCAAAACTTTAATAAAAACACAGCCTGGAAGAATGCTCTATCGTGGCAGGCCATCAGCAGCACTGAACACTGGTAGGGCATCAGCTTTTGGGGAAGTGGGGCAAGAAGAGCCAAGGGCAAATGTGCCTCTGAGCTGAGGGTGGTCCTCAGTTGGAATTACTTGGGATGTGCATTCCCATGAAAGTGCCCTGAGATAGTTTCTGCCGTATGGCAGCTTCACCTATCTGTGCGTGATATGGTAACCCCTAACTCATGGAATCAGCTGGGGTTTTGGGAGAATTTTGTTGGTATTGTTTTTGTGTGGTTTATGTGTTTGTTTTAAATCAGATCTCTTGTATAAGAGCATTTTCAGTGATTTGTCTGAGCTTACTCAAACAATTTCTTTTTGCCTTCTTAAACAAGCCTGTACCTAACAAACTTTTCTGAGCTTAGAGAAGCAAATGTGCACATTACTGTTTTATTGGTAACATGTCACAGCACTTCCCTGTATGACACGGTGCATGTTCAGTTTTTCCCATATAGTATCAATCTGTCATTCTTGGAGAGGATATTGTATGTATAATCCATCCAGAGACGGCTTTTCCAGTTTCCAAAGTTTATTGCTAATGAGGATGCACATAAGATGTAATCGCTGGCAGGAGCCTCTGCTTCGGGGTACAGTGAGGCCAGCAGACAAGTAAGCAGCCAATTTTATCTGGCTGTTTTCTCTCCCTTTTATCAGAGCTGTTTGGCTGGGGTTCAGGGGTGTTAGAATGAACTGCAGAGGCTTTGGCTTGTAGATTTGAGTGGCAAGGTGTGAGAGGACATGAGACAAAGCCTAAGAGAAGCAAATATCTGTGTGTTGAGAGAAGGCAGCTTCACATTTCACTGCAAAAGCTGAAGCTTAATTCTGTTTTTCTTTGAATCACCGAAGACTACTGGCTGAGCTTCGATAAAGAGATATAGGAAGGCATCATTACAGTAGGGCTGGTCAAAACTAGCATCTGTTTGTAATAAACACTTTAACCTCATTAATTTGTATATGCCTTGCTGCCAGTGTGACCAGTGCTGCCATAGATAAAAAGAAAAGGAAAATCACCATGTTTTCATATAGCAGTGGTTATTTATGGCAGGTGCAGGAAGTTTTCAGTGGGTTGCAGTGGATTTTTGGTGATAAAAGACAAGAACTGTTTAGCAGCCAGCAATTCCAGACTATTAACAGCCTGCTTTGCTAGATTAAATATTAGTTATCCGCCACTCACAGTGAAGTTCTTGACAGCATGTGACACAGAGTACTCTCAGCCCCAAAGAAGAGTTGGGCTGTGACATGTATGAGATGGATTTTCCTTGCTCTGCTTATGCTGGTGTTGTGCATTGCTGCTGGCTCCGCGCAAGGATTACAGCATGCAATCTGTGACATATGGTAGAGGCAGGAGATAAGGAAGCTTGAGGAAGGCTTGGTTGCATGAAACAGGGTAAAGAGCCCCACTGACAAGAGCTGAACAGCCCTGGAGGCGCTGCAGCCACAGCAAGCTCAGGTGTCTGTGCCCGCCATGCTGTCATGGAGTTGGGATGGAGCAGGACACATCTGTCAGTTCACTTGTTGGATTTTGGTGGTAGGTGAAAGCCAACCAACAGTCACTTGTAAGCCAAATGGCAATCCTGTATCAGTCACTGAAGACAAGAATTTATTATGCCTTCTGTGAACCCCTTCCAAATGATATGAGGGCTCCTGTTTGCTTCGGTCCTCTGGCCTCAAGTGGGCTACTTGTACGAGGAATTCCATGCTGGAGCAGGAGCTGGTATTCATGTGTTACTGGCACGAGTGTCCACCTCACCTCACTAGGATAAGTTGACTTTGCCACCTTGTGACCCCATATTATTTGAGACAAACAGGTTCATGTAGCCGTATGAAAGAGAGGATAACCTCAACTTCCTTCTCTTGGTCTAAGATGTTGTAATCTTCCTCTGGTAAAAAGTAGGTTTGGAACTTGCTTTTGCAGTGGGATTGTTACTACGCCTTTCCTGCCCCTAGTGGTGGTCTAGGATGTGATCAGACATCCCAAGTCTTCTTCACCCTTTAAAGTGTCAATTTTGGAATGTATTGAATCAATTGTGCTGTTTTTTCTTTTCTTTGCTTCTGTGCAGTGTTTGAAAATAAAGATAAGATTGTGATCATCATGGAGTATGCAAGTAAAGGAGAGCTGTACGATTACATCAGTGAGAGGCGGCGATTAAGCGAAAGAGAGACAAGACACTTCTTCCGACAAATAGTCTCTGCTGTGCATTACTGCCACAAGGTGAGCAAAGGATTTCACAGTAAAAAATGCTGTTTCGAGGCTGATTACTGGCATATATTTCAAAGCATGTCTGAGGCAACAGCATTCATTATTAAATATCAGAGTATATGATTTTATCAGTACAACAGGAGATCTTCATTAAAAGTGCTACAATGAACTAGTGCCTTTTTTTAAGACTAATGATGTTTTCCTGTGGTATGGCAGATACCAGACACACACTTACTTTAGACCTACCTTGCATTTTTGCCTTTAAAATAATTCTCCTGACATTAAAAACTCAAAAATTACATCAACTAGAGAAGGCATCCCATATAACCTCTACAGCATTAATATTAATGCATTCAAACAGATGTTACTTTGCAATTTGAATATGCTAGTAAACAACTTTAGAATAGGAGATATAATATATGAAAGAAAAAGCCAAGAGAAAGCTATTAGGTTCCTGTATGAGCTTTAGTACATACTCATTCTGGATAGGTAAAAATAACTTCACCAGAGGTAGTTGGAAAGATACCATTTGCTAATGACCTTATCAATCATGGTACCCACTTGGAATGACAAATTAAACCCAAGGTAGCTGACTGGCTATCATCATGGACCTTTTATCCCTGTCTATGAAACAACTGCATAGAGTCAAAACTTGCATGAAGCTAAAGGCAATGAGCAGCTAACACAATTTTAATGTGAATTCTTTAAATGCTTAAGTCTCTACCTGCATTCTGATAAAAAGGGGGTTTCTCAAAGTCCTCACTGTATAGTGTTGAAAAGCTGCAGTGCCATCCCTGATGCAGTTAATTTTCCCAAGTTTCTGTAAAGAAGGCTCTGACCTAGACTCAGTCTGTTTGCTTCCATCCCTAACATTTACAGTCCTTTGGGATTAGAACTCCCCCGATCCACGTGGCTGCTCATTGGAGGAATGAGGGCTTTTGCAGGGGCTAACGTCATTCACAGATACTGGTTTCTGGTGCCTGGGAAGAATATCCTGCTTTCACACAGTGGGGGCAGGATCCAGGATGAAATTAAGTTCCGAAAAGACACCCCCCAGCCCTCCGCCCCCCACCCCCCTGCTGTTTTAGAGTCTTTGTGGGAGGACAGATTCCAGTCATTCTTCCCTTAACCACACACCAAGTGACTAATACAGCGCCTTCCACTAGTCACTGGGCCATGAGTGTTATGACAGTGAGATCAGCCCTGAAATGTAGATGCAAAGACCACCCTGCCAGCTCACCTTTAATTTTCCCAATATTTTCTCATGCTCTTCCTCGTTTTCTCTTCTTTGTTTCAGAATGGTGTTGTCCACAGGGACCTAAAATTGGAAAACATTCTTCTTGATGACAATTTTAATATTAAGGTAGGATTCTTTTTCTGAGCTTCTCAGAATGGATTTGCATGTTTTATAACATTTTTACCCAAGGTATTAGAAGAGCCATTGTTATGGTAACAGCTACTAAGCAACAGCATCTGGCAAGAAGCTCAGAGGTTTGGAAGTTGGGGGAAGACACCACTGATTCCCAGTAATACACACTAAATGAAGCTTTGCATACTTTGGAGGGGAAAGCCCTTTCCTGCCATGCAAAGTCCACGATTCCCAATGCAGTATGTACCCAGTGGTAGAAAACAGCAGAGCATTTCGTGCAATCAGGCTGTTTGTACAAATGATATTATTGCTGGCTGCTTCTGGGGCTCGGAGAAAACTGTTCTGGTCTACAGGGTTCAAGTACCTCCTACAGAACAGTCTAAATGTTCTTTTGATCATGGCTGGAAAATAAGCAAGTAGAGTTTCAAAATAAACCTAGTAAAGCACATGTGCTTCATTAGGAAGTGGCCTTGGAACTTCAGACACAAACGTATACTTTGGATGGTGATGTCAGTGATGTCATTTCCATACCATTTCTCCCCAGTGAAAGCATGGGAATGACCTTTTTTCCTGTCTTTTTCTTCTATTGTTTATAGCTGTAGCACAAAGTTAAATAATGCAGAGATTTAATTTCCAGAGTAATTTCCTATATATGTATACTATCTATACTCCTCTATAAAATAAGTGTAATTTCCAGGTGGCTGAACCTGTTTCACTTTCAACTTTGTTCCTCTTTGGGTAGCTGGATGTAAGGGTGGCTGGATGTGCTCATCCATGGGCAAACAAGCAGAGGGAGGAACAACAAAGGGTTTCTGCTGACGCTTGAGCATCCTTATTTAATTAAAAAAGTAATCAAGGAGCCACTTGCATAGCCCTAAATACCTAAATACCTATGCATAGTATAGCCCATAGTACCTAAATCGCCTGGGTCTTCCTTTTGTCTCCCCTGAGAGGCCCGGGCCTGCAGGCACAGCCTTCTGTGCTTTGCACTGGAGAGTTTGTCTTCATTTCAAGCTGATATGCAATGGAAACGGAAAGTAACATGTGGTAGCTGCCATCTGTGTAACGCTGATGACAGAAGCTAACTTGGATCAACTAGTGGATTAAAGGCATACAAATATGTGGTTTCCAAAAATAGTCTTTTACAGAAGGCACATCCAATGCAGTATTTGGATGTTTTGCTGTTAGCATCCAGCGTTGGAGCAGACCTCCCCTCTCCTGTTCCTACAGGGACGCTGTCTGCAGCAGCCAGAGCTGTTCTCAGCAGCACTGAAAACAAAAAGTAGCCTTTCTAGGACATTGTATACAAATCAGGCTTCCGCAGGCAGGATGACCTTTCTTTCCACATTACACGCCAAACTATCTTCCCAGCTAATCAGAGAATTCTTGAGAGAAAAGAGGAATTTGTGGAATTTGCTAGCTATGGAGGGCTGGATCTCTGCACTATGGTCCTCATATGCAAAACCAATCACTTGCTCAAGCCTCTGGGGAGCTGAGCTTTGTCAGACTGCTCCACTGCTGCCCCTCTCTCCTCTGTGGGAGTCATTCTCCTGCGGGTAGAGCGGAAGGATGGGGCAAGGACAGGTAGCTTTGTTTGGTCCACACTTGGAGCTGACCCAGGGGCTTCAGAACCACAGATGCATTTCAGCTGCCATAGCGAGTGCCACTGCTGTGAAAGAAATTCAGGTAGTTCTACTCCTCACATGCCTTCCAGTCATTTGGATGTCTTTATCTTGAGAGTTTCCCTTTCCTGATTTGCATTGTATTTAAACTTCTGTAGGTATTTTTCATATTTCCAGCCTTTCCTCAGCTACACCTCTTCAATATTAAGGCCTCTGAGCAGGCAAGGCTGCCTTGGCATGGGCAGGGGGCTTCTTTGCTGTCCCCATAGTCACTACTTCTGCAAAGGGTCTCATGAAACTGAAAAACAGACTGAACTCGGGAAGATACTGATATTTCGTACATCTTACAGTCAATAGTGTTTGAATTTGGATTTTTTCAAGAGGTGTCTTTTGGCGTGGTTTTTCTTTGTGCTCTCTTGTTTTTTAAACCTTGTGACTAAGATCAGCTTTGAATACTTGATGTTAAACATACAGCCACTATTTCCCTGATGCTGAAGCTTTGAATATGTTGCTGTGGTTTCTGTGTTACTTGCACAGACTTTTACTTCCCACTTTTTCTTTGTTTCACTAAACAGTAACCGTTGGCAAGGAAACACATATGGAACTGTAAATTATTTATTAGGAGTAAATTTATCAGGTCCTCATTCTGAGAGTATTTACATGTGGTTTGTTCAGGCAGAAAAAAATGCAGTTTGGGGTTTGGTATTGACTGAAGGCTTCAAATACTCAGGGGAAGGCATTTTCTAGAAATGGATTGATAGTCTTATACATACTTTCCTAGTATTTATATTTCATTCAGTGGATTACAAACACAAAATTGGTGGTTTGATTTTAAGAATGAGAAAATTAAAGGAATCTCTTTGATCTTGGGTGCAATGTGCAATTAAATACATGTTTCTGATGAAGCCAGTAATCTAGGCATCATGATTTACAAAAACATGTCATAATATTGTGAAGAAAAAATAAGGTGTTGTAAAAAATGGATCCCTGTATAGTAGCTAAAACAATACTTTTAAAACAGGAAATAAAGAGGACAAGTAATCCATTAGAAATTATTGTCTGACCTAAAAGGCCATTTTACTTGTTACTACACTAACTTGGAAACCATTCTTAAACTTTAGGTAATTAAATGAAGGTCATAAAGGAGCGTATGGAGACATAAGAAGGGTGGGGTTTTTTTTTTTGTTTTAAGAGTTGTGATAATGAGTAAAAATCTCTGGAAGCAGAGTCATGTGTTAGAATACAGCAACAAGGAAACACCAGTGTCTGGAAACAACAAAAAATTTCACATTTTGAAGACTTCTGCATATCCACAGACCAGAGGTGGGGTGCAATGAGAGGAAAAAGGTGATCCGATCTGTGGTGTATTATTAGGTTTTTCATGGACTTCTTGTATGCAGTACTATTTGCTGCAGACTTTTACTGAAGAACACTAAATGCAGGAGACATAAATGAATCAAATGAGCTTTAAACACTTGAGAGACTGAAGATCCTTGTTCACAGTAGGGATGAGAATGGTTCCTGGACTGGGAATTGCAGCTAAAAGAGATGTCTAGCAGAGGTTGACGTAAACGGTATGATCAACCTCAAAGTGATAGAAGAGTAGAACAAAGCAAGTCTAACAGTAACATAATCCTGCTAACTGCACATTCTTTTGGGCTGGTAAGGGGACACCAATCAGACTAACTACTAAAAACCCACGAGGGTTTTGTATATACAGACAAAGTGTATGGAATTGGGATTTACTTTGCTGGAAGTCTCACCAAATGCACATACATTTCATTTGCTTTAAGAGACCTAACTATTTCTGTATCTGCAGTACAGAGAGACAGATTGTTAAGTGGGATAAAACTGACACTTTCCATGAGTGTGAACTTCGTGGAATTTATATTCCACACTTCAACAATAACTTACATCTGGTTTATCATAGCTAACAGCAAATATGAAACATACACTCCTGAAGCAAGGGGAATAAAAGTCTGCTTTTCTGCTCCTCCCAATTTAGGAAGTTTTTTTGACTTGATGTCTTAGTTCCATTTAAGTGCCAAGAACATGAAGTAATGTTGGCTTCTATTAATCTTTTTTTGGGGGGGGCATGACACTTTTAATGGGAAAAGCTGATAAACATCAGTCTGTGAGCATGGGAGTGGACTGTAACATAAATACTCTTTTCCTGAATGGTCAAAATGAAAACATGAATGCCCAAGTCTGAGAGTTTCTTAGAGTGAACAATGGTATGTGTATCCCTATATATATATATATATATTCATGCACATCCACATGCATTTTATACATTCCACGGTGTTAAGGGAATGTATTTTCATGAGGAATCACACTGTGCAGTGTTTGTTCTTGTCTTAGCTGCATCCTGAACTAAAATAAAAATCAATGACCAGCACGAATTTTTAACACTGAAATGATCCCATTCTTCCTCTGATTGACAGGGCACACTTCATAAGGCTTAAAACCAACTTCCTGCAAGCCAGGCAGGGTGACTTGATAAGAAAGTGGAATTTAAGGCAATTAAGTGCAATCTGAGCCATGAGAACATGTTTGCAGACTGCAATTCTACACCAGCTGTTTTCAATGACATTCCAACCATACAATGAAGATTTTACAAACCGCATTTATTTAAGGGTTGAATGTAGGTTGATAATACACTGTCTGAGGGACTGAGTGAATTCAATCTATGAATGAACATGGTGAGATGAATTAAAATTAATGAACAGAAATCAGCTGCTCTTTGAGCAGTATGAATACAGATTGACAGTAAAACACCTGCACAAGCAGAACATCAAAATCGTAAAGAGTGAAGCATGAAATCTCATATTTGACTTGTGACTTTAAAAATTGTGTGAAAAGGATATATTTTAAAAGTTTGTTTTTCTAACGTGAAAGTATCTAACAACTATATGTCTATTTATATCTGTTTAGAAAGCATATATATGTTCCTATTTTGGTCTCAACTGTGTCATTTTTCAGTGTAGCTGTACCAGTTGAGGAAGTAGAGACAAAGACTTTACCTCTTCCAAGAGTTCACTGAACATTGTAATATAACAGGNGCTGGACACGATACTGCTCTTGTGGTGCTAGGGAGAAGAGCAGGGATCAACTTTCCTGGGCTTACACGTGTTGTGTCTGTATTTCAGGTTGACAGCTGGGCCCTTGGTGTATTGCTTTACACTCTGGTTTATGGAACGATGCCCTTTGATGGCTTTGATCACAAAAATCTCATCAGGCAGATCAGCAGTGGAGAATATCGTGAGCCAACACAGACCTCAGGTATGAAAAAGGAGGGAGAGCCATGTACTGAGCTGACAGCAGTTCAGAATGGAGCATTTTGTTTGGCCCCTTCCAACATGTTACAGTGTCATATTAGAATGATGTACACCAAAAATAAAATCTCCGACTGAGTTCATCTGCTATAAATTCCCGTCTGGGTACAGCACTTTCCAAAAGCCCTTTTGAAATTAAAGTTTTGTAGCAGATAGATTTTGTTGCCTTGGGGGGCTGTAATGAGCTCTTTTAAGTAGATCTGTGGCAGTGGAAGGTCTGTTAGCTATTGCAATTGGAATTGTTCAGATGAGCTGTAAACTGCTACAACAGACTGGTACAGAGCAGTCCTCTCACTATGCTGTGGTCTATTGCAAGCAGAGAGAAGGTGAATGGTCAGAGCAACAGAGCCTTTTATTAAAGAAGGCAGGCCAAAATCTGAATTAAAGCCACTGTGTTCACATTGGCTTCTGGGATAGCACATTAAGCAGTGACCTGACGGAAAAGTAGCAGCTAAGTCTGATTCATTGATAATAATGACTCCTTCCAGCCTTAAACATCTGTGCAAATATTATATTTAAATGAATATTTATCTTGTATTGGCTGTTTGCTGTTTCTTTCAATTTTCTGTCTTCTTGCTCTCTGAATGAAAAGTAACCTTTACAATACACAGAAGACTACACTGTTTATGGAAAAAGTAAATACAGAAGCAATAATATGTAGATCATTTAAAACATCCCAACTCAGTTTTATTTTCCTCTAAGTTTTGTCATTAGAGTCAATAGGTTGGTGACTTCCTTCAGTAATATAGAAGTATTCACTGTCTAATACAGTACAAACTTTAATCTATTGGATAGTCCAGTGTACATTTTCCAGAGTGAATCATATTCTTCTGATAAAAAGTAGTGCTCAGAGGCATTTTCCATCATTGACTGATAGTCAAAGTCCTGTTTCTTTTCACTTTCTCTGTAGTAGGGAGCATCTTTTTTGCTCATTTGATTGTCTTCACATTTTCAATTTAAACTGACAAACCTAAGAATACCCATATTCTGAAAATGTTATATGCCATTCTTCATCCATAGATGCTCGTGGTCTCATCAGGTGGATGCTGATGGTGAACCCTGAACGCCGAGCAACCATTGAAGACATTGCCAACCACTGGTGGGTTAACTGGGGCTACAAGAGCAGTGTCTGTGACTGTGATGCCATGAGGGACTCTGAGTCCCCACTGCTGGCAAGGTTCATTGATTGGCATCACCGTTCTACTGGCCTCCAACCAGAGACTGATACCAAAATCAAGTGCCTTTCTAAGCCCAAAGGTCCTGAAGTCACACTAGAGAGACAAAGGTCTCTGAAAAAATCAAAAAAGGAAAATGACATTGCACAGTCCATCCAGGAAGGAGGAGCTGAAAATGCAACCAAACCGACCTCCAAGAGACCCAAAAGCATCCTGAAGAAAAGGAGCAACAGTGAACATCGCTCTCACAGTGCAGGTTTCATTGAAGGAGTTGTTGGCCCAGTGTTACCCTCTGCTTTTAAGATGGAGCAAGAGTTGTGTAGGACTGCCGTGGCCATTAAAAGTGTTGTAGAAGGAGAGGTAGCCGGCAAGTATGGCACTAAGCAGTCTTCACTAATGCCAAAAAAAGGAATCTTAAAGAAGACTCAGCAGAGGGAGTCTGGCTATTACTCCTCTCCAGAAAGAAGCGAATCTTCTGAACTCTTGGACAATAATGATGAGACAGTAAACAGTGACACTTCTCCAGGGGTCACAGAGCCATCCAGAAATGGGTCTTACGGCCATTCCTGCAGGCGTAAGGGCATCTTGAAACATAACAGCAAGTATTCTACCAACAGCACTGAACCTGCTTTGATTAGCCCTGACACACCAACACTGGAGGCCATGGAAGAAATGGTCTTGCCTGGGGATGCATTACCTCGAAGTTACAGTCGTCCTTCCAGCGTAATTAGTGATGACAGTATTTTGTCCAGTGACTCATTTGATTTGCTGGATTTGCAAGAGAACAGGCCAAACAGGCAGAGAATACGGAGCTGTGTCTCTGCTGAAAATTTCCTCCAGATCCAAGACTTTGAAGGACTTCAGAATCGCCCACGGCCACAGTATCTAAAGCGTTACCGCAACCGTCTGGGGGACAGCAGTTTTTCTCTTCTCACAGACATGGATGATGTGACTCAGGTCTACAAGAAAGCCCTAGAGATCTGCAACAAGCTCAACTAGCAGAGGGAAGATGGAAAAGGGAGGGAAGGGAGTTATTCTGTGTACCTTTATGATGGAGTAAGCCAGGTCACTGATTTGCTGACAATGGTAGGTTTTGATTCAGAGGTGCTGACTGTACCTACTTAGCTGAACTCCAAGTAAAGTCGCCCCAAAGCCATCTCACACTTCTCTAATTTTGTGTTCTCAAAGTATTACCTACCTGACCAGAGAAAAACCTTTGGTCTTTGTATCTGTGATGAAAGCACATCAGGAGCTAGCAGACAAAAGCATCAAGATTTGATGGCTCAAAGTCAAAGCTAGACAGAATTAAAACTGGAAGTGAGGGACACAGGTTTTGATAGGTTTGTAATTGATATTAGATAAGCTTTATTAAGAGATGAGCTGATTTCTTCAAGTCAGATTTGGATGCCTTTTAGAACAAGAGGCTTTATTTCCCTCTGAAGTTATTTGTCTGGGTGCAGTGATTGCACAGTGGGAATCTTTGGCTTGCATTATGCAGGACACCAGGCTAGGTGATTACCATGGTCCCTTTCACCAGAGTGACCTGAGAGGTTCTGAACATGTTCTAAGATAATTTGAGAGACTTGCCCCAGGAAAAACTCACGAGGTGTTTGTGGACAAGCGATGGAGCAGTCATTCATATCTGGACCTCCCACAGTGTCCAGAGCCATTGCTCTTCAGAGAGTAGAAAGTTCTAAAATTGTTTCCAACTACCGGCAAAAACAGAGCCACAGAAATGATAATGGCAACTGGAAGGAATGGGTGTCATCAGCAGCTAAATGACCTTTTAAGGCATTTCAACCCATGTGTTCAATCTGTGACTCTTTCCAAATGGCCAGCCAGAAGAATGCCCAGACAAAGATGGATCTGACAAAGTGTCTCAAGGGTTAACTGGCCCTCTAATCAAGAGTTCAGTCACTGTCAGCAAGTGGTGCCACCTTACTGCTAGCTTGTAGTATTTGGGGGTGACAGTAGTTTGCAACCAGAATGTTAGGTAAGGAAAAGGTTGTAGAATGTAGGAAGTGGATAGAGGTCAGAAAGTTAGTGGGAAGATGCCTTTCTGCAAATGAAAATGTTTCTAAGTTGGTGGTAATGGAGCAGAAAGAATAGAATGGTGAAATGATAATGGTAGATTTAATAACAGAGTTAGCATAAAGTTGTGGGCCTGCCTCTATCTAGTGTAGCTGGTACTGAGTGTGCAATGATACCAGTTTGAAAAAAAAAGGGATATGTGTGCTTGTGTTCACAGACATATCCAGCTATCCAGACTGGAGGCTTCAACTCCCATAAAGGTACCACATGGGTCTACTGGATTACCTGAATGTAAGCCTATGTCAGAAAGGCACTGTGTGTTTGACAGGCCTGGGCAAACTGGAATCTTCAGGCCCATTTCAGTCTCATTTCCTTGAGCACATAGCCCCTGGCTTTCTTGGAGGTGCACTGGTGTGATTAAATCACAGGTTTCTGCCAATGATGTCAAATGATCCACAGCTGCAAAACTTGTATCCACACTCATACCCAGAGCAGAGGGGCATGGGACAAGTTCTGGTCTCACTCCTGCCCTGTAACTGGAACTGAAAGCAGAGTTTGACCCACTGTGTCCTAAATCCCAGAGATGGTGCAGAAACTGAATAGAGTTCCTCTGGGGATTCCTTGGGAAGTGGGGATAAGTCCATATATCCATAATCTGGAATAGGGAGCGATTTCACTTGCAGATTAATCTTATTCAGTGTGTCGTGGTACTTAAGTCTGCTGGTTCCTCCAAAAAATCAAGTGCACTACCTAGCATAAAGATGAACCAGACTGAGTTTCCTAAATCGGTTAATCTGCCTCTGTGGAAAACCTTTACTTTTTACTTACTCACTTACACTGGACCAAATTTGACTCTGAAATAAATGGCATCAATACCATGAAATCTCTGAGAGACATACTCTCAGGCGGTCAAGTGAAATCTGGCTCACTGTCATTTGCTCAGGAAGGGCAACTGCAGGTCACTTCTCTACAGATGTGTACCTCTCTGTATGATACTCAGACATCTCATCTTCTCTCACAAGCCCTGCATGTGCTCTTTTACCCCATCCCAAAAAAGCACCCCATTTTGCAGTGTGTTGAATTAACAGGTTTGCTGTGGTGCATTTTAAAACAACTCAGTGTAGTCTCCATGGCGTTTCTGAAACAAGGGTGGATGTGCCTTGCAGCCACGCTTTTAACTCATGCCCTGGGGTGCAAGAGCTGCATCCTCAGCTGCTGTGAGTCAGTGCTGTCCAGTTGAGGCCACAGCATCACACCTTCCCTGCACATCTGGCACTAAACCTTGAGTGGATGTTTAGAGGTTTCAGGACGAAGGGAAGGGAGTTCAACTGGCCGTGGCAGGGAAGTGAGGAGCACCCTGAAGGCTCCCATCTCTGAGGCTTTTGCCCAGGCCTGCTTCCTCATGTACAAATGTGAATGAGTGAGTGACTGCTTGCTGCCAAACTGGAAATGTTATGTAGGGATTTACTGGCATGTTACTGGCATGTTACATGTTTACTGGCATGTTATCATTCCTAGAAGAGAACAAAAAAAAAACTTGACTGCACATTGTTACTATTAGTGTTGTGATTCTTATTTAATTTTTTTTTTGTAACACAAAGTCAACTTTTTTATTTGAATTTGTCTTTTTTTTTAATTTATTGGTCTGAAAGCCATTTCAAAGTTATAATAATATATTTGGTGTAATTTAATTGGTGCAACATTATTTTACAGCTCCGGCCAAAATTGTTTGGTGTTATTTTTTGGGTTTTTTTGTTTTTTCTCCCAATCCTTGGTTGGTTTGAGCTCTACGAGGCACACAGGGAAAAACGCTGGATAATCACCCGAAGTGTTTGTATTTTTAATCTGATACTGTTTTTTATTAAATAAAACAAAATTAATGTAACTGTGAAGAGTCTCTCTCTCCCCCTTTTCTTTTTCACTGTACATCAGCATGAGCCAATGCCAAATAGTAATGAACTTGTCATAAAGAAATACAGCAGCATCTCAGCACTTTGTACCAAGTTGTTTATGCAAACCTCCTTGGCTCATTTGTGCATTTGAATATAATGTGGGTGGCCACAGAGACTCTCGTGCTGAGAAGCACTTGGCACTGCAAAGCACACAGAGCTTTCAGCTCTAGAAAAATTTGGTGGAATACAGCTGACTGGGGGTTTTCTGTTGAAGATAAATGAAGTTTGTGGGCCAGGTATGCTTTAGGCGAGACAGAGCTGGCTGAGCAGACACAGTAGAACTCATTTGTAGCTCAGAGAAAGATGGTCATGGTCTTTTCTCCTCCCCATCTAGGAAAGGGACAGTTTATTGACAATGTTTTTGTTGGTAAAATTTAGGGGGTTTGAGCAGTAATTTGACCAAGAAAGACTGATGGCCATTCACTGCTGTCGAGTGTGTGTTGATTTTGGTCAGATGGTCTTGAACAGACAGTAATCAGCTGGTGAGAAGGAAAAAAAGGGAGTCAGTTTTCATTTTTTTTGGAATTCCCATGATCACCAGAAGGCTTTGGATTGTTTTTCTTGGAATACAGTTGGGCATCATAAGGGAGGCTGGGTGTTAGGTATGCTGTGTGTGCTGGGGACTTGTTAAAATAAAGGAAATGGTTGGCAATGTCTTCGTATTGGCTCTGAGCAGGACACCATTAAGCTTCACCCTTGATGCAGCCAGCCAAGATACCTGTGGTGTATATTCTGCTTTTTTAAATTACAGGCAGTTTGGATTAGGATCCAAGGTTTGGATATTGTGTAAAAAGAAAAAGGCTTTAATTGTTCTAATTCATCTTCTCTCTCTTGAGCTTTTTAAAACAAGAAGCCATGGCTGTAGCTGCTAGATTATGACCACTTAAAACCCGGTGGGAATAAAGGGAAGAAGTAAATGATGCAGAAGGGGAAGCAGGCCTTAATACATTACAAAAGGAATGATTATCTGCTGTGTGCTAATTGAGTCAGGAATTATGAGGTGTATAGTCAAAGTCAGCATGCCTGTTCTTGCACCTGAGGTGAATAAGGTCTAATTGTGCTGGTGGTGGAAAATATACTGCAAGTCACTTCTGTAATAGCAATTATGAAACAACTTTTTTTTTTTAAAACACACTAGTTAAAAAGTGAAGTGGAGGACAAACTATTCATTTGATTTAAAAATAATGACTTTTAGAAAGTTCTGGATGGCTGGGCATGTTTCACATTTGTGGCAAGCTCTGAAGAATAATTATGTACATGTTTGTACAGCTCTGAGGATGCACAGCTCTGGCTGGGGTGGGGTGGAAGCTCAGAGTCTTAATTTTCCTATTACAGAAGATAAGTGGAGAGCAATATGCCTTAGCTGAAGTCACATAGTAAATCTGTAGGCAGACCTGGTTTTCTTTTATGTTTACTGCATAGGCATTCCAGTGGTTCTCAGAAATTGTTGAGTTTTTATGGTTTGGGCAAGACAGCAGCAAGGAAGCAAGAGAGGAGCATTTTTAGTTACTGCAGACGAATTTGCAGATAAATTTGTTATTGACTCCGTAAGCATGTGCAATAAAACTTTGCAACAGCAGAGCCTCAGTTATAGCTACAGGGTAAGTCATACCCAGCCTAATGAAGGGAGATGTCTGATACTTATGTAAATTTGGTATATATAAGAAGCTTATCAGTTTGATTCGACATTTATCTCAGTGATTCACAGCTCATTTTAATGAGCTGCTTCTGGAGACAAATCTGCAGGAATGCTTTTGTGGAGCCAATAGAAACTCAGATGTTTGCTAGCATCAGCCCAAGGTCTCTGGTACCTGTTTGAGGGTTACTCATTTCAGGGTTTCAGCTGAAACTTTTACCACAGCAGAGAACAAGCTGGGTTTCCATTGCATTATTGGTATTTAGAATTCAACTGGAGCCTTTTTTTATTGTCCGGTGGAGCTGTTTTTTCCTCCTTGCAAAACCAAGACATCTTTCTCATAAAAGACTGAGTAATTTGGCTGGAGAAGCAACTTCTTTGGATAGATGATCTGAGCATTTTGTTTCTGGCTATCTCTCTCTATTCCTTACTCCCTGCCCCTTATTTCCTGGAATTTTATCAGTGCAGAAAACTCTTTGATTTGCGTGTCATCTGGCCATACAGAGCCCAGAAATTTTAAGGAAATTATATTTATTTGCAGTGATGCTTAATTGTTCCTTGGAAAAGCATTTTAGAAGACAGTTTTAAGAATCTCCAGAAGACTCCTCATCCTAACTCAAGTTCATGCTGAATATTGCATCAGGCCCAGGACCATGAAGGAGTTAGGTAGGTGACTGGTATCAAAATAAGGAAATCAGCTGTGGGTGCTGGCTATAGGTGCAGTTCTTGGTCAGGACATCACCCGACTTCTTCATTCAGCAAAGCATCTTGACTGCCAGTGTGAACTCAGTTATTTTTGACACTGAGCACCTCTGAAAATCCATGCCTGATCTGTCTCACAATGAACACCCTGCACAGAAGCCTTTGCTGTCAGAGACCATGTGGGAATGTTGGCATCAACCTGCTTTGACATTTTCTTTTTTGCCCTTTCCCCTTTCGCTTTGTTTATTTACTTAACACAAATAAAGTGTCTCTCTCTCACATAGTCCAAATCCTGCTTGCTGTCCAATTTAGCTCTGCTCCATAGACTGCATAAATCTCCTGTCAGGCCAGTGGGTTGAACTTTGCTCCCAAGGTCCTTTTGCAGCTCTAACCCTGGCTGTGGCACCGCTCAGCCTGGAGGGCCTTGGGATCCATCTCTGCAGTGGTGGCTCTGGCACTGGTCCTTTGCAGCAGGCACCTTTTCTTCCAAGATGCAGAAACCATGGATGGGACCCTGAGCTAACAGCAGGGAGCTCTCTGAAAGAGAGCAACGCTGGGCTGCCAGGACAAATGGGTTAGACTGACCCAATATAAATCCCTGGAAGTTGGTGGTGAGATTATACCCTCCCCAGCAGGAATCCACTAAGAAAACTCTACTCCTTTCATAGGCTGGGGAGATACTAATGCATTTAGAAATACGAGGAAGGAATAACTGTAGGACTGTCTGAAAAGCTGTAGAGGAGGGAGAATTTTTCTTGTGGCTCGGCAGTACATAGAGTTTATTAAGAAACTCTTCCAAATTTCAGCATCAGAGATAATAGGACAAGACATACTTTAAATAGAACCAAAGGAAAAACAAATTCATAACAGATGTTAGAAAATATGTAAATATATATTTGTATTTACATATAAAGCCCTAGCCCTCGCCTGCCAGGCAAGATTGCTAGGACCAGAGAGTGTGTCATCATCCCAGCTGCACTGGGAATTGTCAAAAATATTTCTTTAAATGTTCCTTCAAACTCTGTTGTTCTCTTTAGCTGCACGTCCCACAGCTTGACCATTTAATCAGAAGATGTCTTGAGACAAGGATCTTTGCTAAATTCCCATACAACTCAGTGCCACAAGGAATGTTCAGTTAGCTCCAGCCCTTAGAAACCCCAAGGTAGTTAAGCCTTTTGCATTCCCAGGACAAAATTGTATCAGAGTGGAAAGAGGCAATGGGTAACAGTCAAATATTACATCCCCAGATGGTGCAAACTGGTGCTGACCCAACCTGGACAAGCCTTAAAAACCAAATTCCTATCATTGTGAAACTGTGACTGAATTGAGTGGGAATGGCTTCCAGTCCCATTTGATCTCTCCATATGAGGAGTTCTGTATTTTCAGAAATAGTGTTAGAAATACCTGTTTCTGAGAAGCCAATTTCAGCTGCCTACACCTGAATTTTTGAAATCAATAGCCACCATCTGCTCTCTGTGACCTCAGCCTGAGCTGTGGTCCCATGTGCTTACAAGGATAAGGCTTACTGGACCTCAGGCTGGACATTTCAGAATGGGGATACCCTGAAATCTTGAGCCTTTCCTTAGCTGTCTGGAGTGTTTAAAAACACTGACACACCATGGCATGGTAAAATTTTGAGGAAATTGCACAATTCTTCAGCTGAATAGGAATTTTATCATTAGTGGTGATTTTTTTAGGAAATCAAAATGTTTTTAATTTCTCAGGAGTATATGACTGCGAGTACTGCATAGAAGACAGGAAGCTTCAACCCCTTAGAAAAACAAGACACTTGCAAAGCTTTCAACAGCCCAGAACTTGAGTGTTACAGTTCAATAAATCTGTCCTTTCCTAGGGGAAATGATGCTTTGGTCAAGTTTCTAAATGTGGTCTTATCCCAGGGTATCCCACCAGACTAGTCTGGGTGGGCATGGAAATTGTCTTCTTTTGACATTAATAGAGAAGACACAGAAAGCCCAGATAAGTAGCACATGAACAACATCACCTGGCCTATGAAGAAATAACTGCAGTTGCTTTTTACAAGAGCCAGAATATTGTTCTCTGAAAAGTTCCAAATTATTATCCTGATCTAGCAATGACTTAGGTAGGTAACTCTGGAATAAACAAAACTATTGATGATTACAGAAAATGTGGCAGAGTAGGGGCAACATTTCATCTTGGTGAGAGAGTAGAGGGACAATCTTCTCTTGCACTGGAAATGAGAGAATAAATTAATTTCCTCCTACTGTTCCATGCTGAAATTGGAGCAGGTTTACTGGAGCCTCCCTCATTCCTTTTCCAGGACGAGTACAAGTAGTTAGGTTTGCTCTCAAGAGGTGCAGATTCGTCCCTTGTCACCATTTGCAGCAGGACCGCAGTTGCACAGAGAATGGGACCCTGCTGGCTGACATGCTGAGGGAGAGCCCTTAAAGCCCTGGCCAGGAGCCCTGGGACAAAGACAACTTTAGCGTGAGAGAGGGATCAGAGCCCTTAATGCACTTTAATGGGGCTGCCAGGGACAGCTTTTGTTCAGGTTCTGCCATGCAAACAAAGGAAGATTTGCATAGTTTCCCCTCTGACATCAGCACACTCCCCAACACCTGCAAAAGCATCCTTGCCACAGAGGCCATCTCTAAAAGTACTTCAGAAAACACACGTGTTGTGAGCAGACCTGATTGCTTCAAACAGCAGAAAAGCCTTTTTTGTCAACACACTCACTCAACCTTAATTAAAATTGTACTGTTCCACCACAAAATTATCTAGCTTTTCTTCTGGCAAAGCTGGTACTACTGAGACAGGAATTCCTGCATTAGTTTATCTGTCTTCTCCCTTTAAACCTTTTCTTCTGAAGGAGCCTCTGTCAAAGGCTGAAGCAAGGTCCTCCAGTTATAGAAACTAAACTCAAATCAGTTTGAGGAATGGAACAAAAGCAACATCAATTTTGACCAGTCAAATCTCGTCCACAGTGCTTGCGTGAACATTCCATGTCCAATGCCAAATTCCCAGAAATACTGCAAGGCCTACTGACTAACTTCCCACAAAATGGAAGTGTGTTGGAAGCATCAGAAGGCACTAGATTAATTTAGTCCCCTGCCCTGGTATATACACTCCTCACCACACAGAAACACTTGGTTGAGTGGTTTTTGAGAGCACAGAAGAAAGTCTGCAAAGCTCAA
The DNA here is from genome assembly GCA_024734555.1 of Trochalopteron elliotii. Classification (NCBI taxonomy): domain Eukaryota; kingdom Metazoa; phylum Chordata; class Aves; order Passeriformes; family Leiothrichidae; genus Trochalopteron; species Trochalopteron elliotii. The sequence goes on from JANPWX010000189.1 coordinate 357,527, forward strand.
AGGAGATATTTGGGTTTTCACCACTAAAGCATCTATACTCTTCTTCACATGCATGTGGATAGAAAGCCTTTGTTCAGATCAATCCAAGAAGGAATAAGGAATATGTTGTTGGAAGGTCATTTCAGCTTGCTTTGAGGGGTGAGGAAGAACTAGAAAAGAATAACCAAATGTCTTCTTACCAGTGATTACAAATACTGTCTTTCATCAGAACAGGCAAGGTTTTGTTAGAAATATCTATTTTTGAGTTGGACTAATTAATTGTCAGTTCAGGCTAGCAGTTTTATACAAGCTTTAGCTATCATGGTTCCTAAGTGTCCCACTTAAGGCCCCCTGGGAAGGTTTGTTTTTTAGAGAATGAGTGGTTCCTGCAAGCACACAGCAGATGAAGGTGCTCAATCTGCCTTGCAGGTCTTGGTGGTGGCTTCTTCGAGTGGTGCCTGTCGGCATTCAGGAAATTATGAGTTCAGCTGGCTGTTAGCAGAGGAAAGATCTCCATTAATCTGTTCTCTGTTGATATCTGGAGGCTTTGCTTGGATTTCATACTCCACCATAATGTAAATCTACCACCAGTTTAGTAAGCAACCATGTTAAGTCCATCTTCCAGCAAAGCACCACCACTTTAATTAAGAAGAGTTTTCCTACAACTAATGAATTAATTTTAAAGGGAGGGTAGGGAGAAGGCCCATGTGACCTTTCAAATGTAACTCTGCCAGGATTTCCTGTAGTTTAGTCTTTTGTATGAAATCTTCCCCCTTATCTCTCTCATATAAACCATGATTCACTAAATTACTCCTACAAACAGCTTTCACATGTTTAAAGGTAGGCCTGCCTGTTCCTTGCTGACTCAGGGCCATGGCTTTCTATCTGACAGTGAAATGCTAGCCACGAAAATCTCCAAAGGTCAGTTTTCAGTATTATTTTTTGACATGAACTCAAAGAGGTTGGCTAAAAGGCTTCAGTGGTGGTTTTCCTGAAAAAACTGAGCAATATTATATATCTGTCTTTCTCCAAATATGAAGCCTTGGTACAAACCACAGCTTGCCTGGCTATGTCCTGTTTTCTTCTTACATTTTGAGTATTTATTTCTGCAGCTAAATGGCTTGCAGTAGTCCGTCATACAAATGGTCATTAACAAATCAAAGCTATAATTTTCAAAAACAGTCAGCATAAGCCTAGCTCTACTCTCGTTTAAGTTACTGGCAAAAACCCTAGAGATGTTATTTTTGTTTTTCTACAGATAGCCCCTCATAAGTCTATCCTATACCCAGAAGAGTATTTCCCCATTTCTGGTAGAATCATCATAGGAGTTATTTCATAAGGAATGAACATTTTGGCAAGATAATAATGATAACCCTGATCTTACTTTATATAATTATGGATTCAGAAGGAATTAAATGAGCAAGCTTAGTGATGGAGAGAAAAACCGAAGAGGTTGTTCCAGTACATCCAGGGTCACTGTCATATTTAATTTTGCAGCCCATAAAATCTTCCTAGCTGTGGTGGACATCTAAAATGACTGGCCTTATGTGTTGATTTTTCTTTCCCAAATGGCATAGGTAGGCTCCTTAGGCTCTGGTTTAAACTTCTTTAAAAACCCAACAAAAATAATAAAGCTGACCTTTAACCTGCTTGATTTCTTTTTAAGTGCCAGAATAAAGTGAACAGTCTTTGAAGGAAAGAAGATGTGAAGTCAGGGCTCAAACCAAATGGATATTGTGAGGAGTCTTTCCTCACCTCTTTCCGTACTGGGTTTCCCTGACACCCCATGGGCCATGCAGCACTTCCTAGCACTGGCACAGGCTGGGCACATCAGCAGCAGCCTCCACTGCAAGCCCATGTCTTGCTCCAAAAGTGCCATCACACCCAGGAAACCTCCAGGATCCTCATTGTGTTGTCTCTCACAAATATCCTCTGCACCACACACACCTTCAGCTGAATGACTCCAGGGATCCCCTGAAGGGTGTTTTTGTACCCCACTTCCACCACTGTTATGTTTTTTTCCCCTTGGAGCATGGCCTGCTGCTGCTCATTGCTACTCAAGGGCCAGGGTGCCTGGACCACGTGTTTTCCTCCAGTTTGGTTCAAGCTAATTTGATTTGTGGATTTGCAGAGACAACATCAGAGACTGATTCTTAACTGGGCATCCCACCCCATGGTTCCTTCTCACTGGTCCCCTTAGACAAGGCTAATTCACACCTACTGGTGGGGCAGGCAATTTGCTTAAAAAATAGATAACCAAGCTCAGGAAGGAAGGAGAAGCTGGGGGGATTGGAGCAGTTGGTTTCTGTGCTGGGAATCCCTGTTAGACTGAACAAAATCTCTCTTGTTTGCTGAGCAAGAAAGGAGAGTCACTTTGGGTGCCTCAGACCTGCACTAACCTGTGGAGTTCACAGGCTCTCAGGTGGACTTTGCTCAGTCGAGCACCTGCTCCTGGCTGCTCATCCAGCTTTTTTCCTATATGTAAAAACCAGTAATGTTATTTTTATCTCAAAAAATGAACTGAAAACTCAAACTGCAGGCTGCATCTCCTATGTTGTTTGATCACTGCTGTCTGTGTGGGGCACACTGCAGGTTGCAAACCCCTTGTGGGAGTACAACACGTACACAGCCATGCAATTTTTATGTGCATTTATCCCACAGTCCTTCACTGAGCACAACTCTGGTCACTGATGTCATGATTACTCACGTCAGATGTCTCATGCCGGCTTTCAGGCCTTTTGTTCCACTTTCATGATGACTGTGGGGAGATCTTGCAAAAGTACCATCATCAGCAAAAGAAATGAAAATCAGCAAGGATTTTGGCTTCTGTCAGCGAGCAAAATCTGCAGTTCAGGAAATTTTGAGCTATTGTTATAACAAAAGCAGCTCCCCCTCTTTTAATTTTCATTTGCTTGGACTTGGATCTTTCTCTCAGCTTTTCCACACTTGAATTCCTTATGAATTTACTGTGAGCTAAACCAGAGAAACTGGATATCTTACGAATTTACTGTGAGCTAAACCAGAGAAACTGGAGACCTACATAACACAATCACTGTCTCAGTGATTTTGGGTACAGACAGACTTTCATAAGAAGAGTTGTGAAAACGCTATAAGATGCCAAAAAAAGGAAATTGTTTTCCAGCTTCCCTTCAACTTATAATTAGAGCACTTAATATAAATTTCAAAATATCAAAAACTTCAAGCAGCCACATGGACCAGTCATTCTGCAATTGTATTTAGAGGAGACTTGAGAATTTGTACATAAGAGGCCTGGAGAACAAAGACGTCTGCCCTCAGGAAGTATATTAATATTGAAAGAGGCCTACACTTGAGCATGCTTCTATCCCTGCTTCAGGGGATTTTCTTCCAGCAGGGATTTTCCTGCTTCAGTTGCTAATTTCCCTGAAGGCATTTTGACAAGCAGGATGCCTCTTTACAGTTTTTGCCATAGCTATGGTATTTGAGGGAATCGAAGTGAAAATCTACAAATCTGCGTGCATACAATGAGGGAAGGAGTTGTTAGTATATGCTTAAGAGCAGACAAAGGATTATCTTCTAATCTGCTCATTTTGCTAAACAGAAGTTGTACAGATTTACCAGATACTACTTGTGTCTGTTTAAATTACAGCTTATCTTTTAAAAAATAACCAGCCTTGGTACAAGCATTCCAGTGGATGAAGAATCAATCACATTCCTTGGGAAATAGTTCCAGTCATTTATTACTAATACATGAAGCTGCGATTTTCAGAGTCACCTTGAGAAGTGAGTAAACCAAGACCTGGAGGCAGTTCATCTTTAAAATCTCTGTACGAAGGAATTTCTTCAGCATTTTGATAGTGTACCTCTGGAGCCTAGCTGAAATTGAAGTGCTATTAAGTCCCTGAACTCTTTTGATCTCAAGGAGAAATGTAAAAATGTTGGAAAATATGAACACTCAATTCATATTTGCTGTGTGCATTTAATCCCCTATTTCTTTCTTCCTAAAGTTTCTTTCTTCCTAAAGGCTATATATATATATATATATATATATATATATATATATATAATGACTGAATGAGTAAAGAGATACTGCCTGTGTCCAGAATCAGTAAGTGCAAAACAATGCTCTGGTTAAGCTTCCATCCAGTCCTGTGGGATGTATATGATAGGAAATGCTTCCCTGTTGTTTACATAGATCTGAAAAACGAGGCATTCTGTTTTTGGCAAGAACGTTTTGGCATCCTGTAGCAAATGCTCAGGGAATGTGTGCTGGGACATTGGAACACTTGTTTCACTAGTTCCAAACAAACAAAATAACCCGAACACATTCCTGGATAATATTTTCTAATTGTTTTGGGAAAAAAAGTAATTTTTTCCACATCAGTTAACACATTGACATGACAGGTAAATTAATTTTCCAGCAGTGTTCTACTGTTCCAAGTCTACCCATAGAATGTTCACAAAATTCCTAATTAATCTCTTACAGCAATTAGTTTTTAAAGTACTCTACAGGGTTTGAATTTTGTGAATATTAACTGATATAAAAATTCAAAGGAAACCCTCACTTATTTGACAGTGAAGCTATCTATATTACAAAAAGCAAAAAAATTGACCTAGACTAGAAACCATCCCTGATCTACTGTCTGATTTTCTGATGTCTCTTCCTACTGGTATCAGTGATAGCGTGTGAAAAGTAACCACAAAATATGTAGTTTCATCATACCAAAAAGACACGTAAGTAGGAGAAGGGGACTGGATTTCAAGAAAGCAAGCTGGATTTATGGAGGAAGATTAAAAAAGCTAATTATGTTTAACTTGGCTGACAGACAGCTAAAAAAGGGGATATGATAACTGCCTACAAATATTTGAAAGATGCATAATACACCAAGGAAAGGGGGAAATAGTTTGAGACAAAGTCTGCTATAGCAAAATTTAGGCTGGGTAGAATGCTAACAATGAGACCTGTCAGACTGCAGAAAAATTTCCTGAGGGAATTAGTCAACACCTCATTAAAAAAATACCTTGGACAACATGCACTGAGGGGGATTGCAGGGAATAATCCTTCAGTGAGAAAGTCAGGGACCAGGAGTTTCACAGGCCACATTTTCTCCATTATTGCTGCTGTTGTCAATAGCATATAATTTTAAAGATTTTCCCAACAATATTTTTGAGGCATGAGGTTTTATTTCCTCTCTGACAAACAGTAGATGGAGGGAAATTCTCTTTGAGGGAAATTACTCTTTTTATGGAAAAATTGAAACGTCAAGAGAAAGTCACCATATTTGGAATTGGAGCAGTGGAACACACCAAAATGGTGTCATGCCAACCTTCTCTATCCCCAGGAAAATTTCAGTGCAGCTGACAGAAGTGCTCTCATTGAAGTGCCAGGGAATTGGAAACAATCTGAATTTTGGATCATGTGTGTAGCTCCTGTTCAACATAAGCTCTGTGGTGGACTTGCACTTGAGCAGCTATCCTGTGTCATAAGCCAACCTGCCTTGAGTCTGTTTTTTTCTCCTAAATCAGCTAATTTGATTTTGTCAACCCAGCTCCAGAGCTCATTATTTTTTTTTTTTTGCAATCTAGACCTCCCTTCACTATTAAGTAAGTTGCATTTCTATGCCAGAAATACCAGCCTATATTTTTCCCCAGGACTGGCTCCCCTGCATGATCTACCACAACTGAGACTTAACATAGTGTAGCAACTGTGAATCTACTTAGCATGGGTCTTATGAAAGTCAGTGGAAGATCCCTTAAAATGAGAAGGGAACCAGTGTTTCACTGCACATTTATGCCGATGTAGCTCCTCTGCTTCATACTAGGATAAACTGAAGCTAGGCAGCAGTGAATCAGACCTAATATGTTTAGTACTTGTATACTAAATTTATGAGGCACCCAGTGACATTTCCCTTATGTATAATGGTAGCACTCCCAGCAGGATGATCTAATCATTCATGAGGAATTATGGTACAATGTTGAAGTTTATTTAATGCTTAATGTTCACAACAACCTCCAGCATTGATTTTCATCTGGTTACTGCTCACATTGTGAAACAAATCTCTGTGGAGCAGCAGCAGCAGCAGCAGAGATCAACCACATCCCATGCAGCGTGGCATATATTAGCACTGCAAGGCTGCACTGTTTTTCTGACAGGCAGAGGAAGCAGGGTTGATTCACACACCAGAACAATTCCTCTCACCAAGACACTAAGGAATACATCAAAGGAAATCAGTCTTTTTCTGCAGGCTTCCTCTGAGCAATGGGCTTACTGTAAATCAAAGGCTAAAAAAATAGCACTTTTCAAAAATGGTGCCCTTGACAAATGGAGCAGGAAAACCTGTGAAAATATGGATGCATCAGAATGACTTTTCAAGGAGTGCATGCCAAGGTGGTAATTTTGCAATACGCACTTGGAGTGGCACATTTTTCTGCTTCTAACATTGTATTCCCTCCAGGAGGAGACCGAGGCCAAAAAAGGTTTGCCACCTCCAGGAGATAGTCTGTCCCTTAAAAAGAACCAATAATAGAGGAAAAAAAGGAGCAAAGAGAACTTTCATCCAAGTTGGTTTCTCGATTTCTAAAGAAAATGTTCCAAATAACTGAATGAGCTTTTTATAACCAAAATCTCCTTCTGGGGTTCCTCCAGCTTGGTTCATGTTGCCTTCAAGTCATTTTAACAACAAATATTTCCTGAGCAGGAAGGGCAAATTGTTCTGCTAGTGGAATTTGGTCACAAGGTTTTGGGGAAATAATATTAATATTCACAGCTGCTGTGTCAGTGCCACAGAAAAGAAGCAGATTCACAAGGATGGCTGGTTTGTATCCTGTCCAAGCTGTCCAAGTTTGTATCCTCATCCAAGACTGGTGAGCTCATTTTGCTAATTTTCCCCTGGAGAGATCACTACTTTATCCCCTCAATGATTTCTTGAGCTACTTGCTTAAAATATGTATTTACATGGCATCTGTTTGTGTGATTGATTGTTCTTATGACTTGTTGCCTGGCAGTGGCTTAAATATTACATTAAAAAAAAAAAGGCATAAAAAATTCCTGCCTAGTAAGTTAAAGTTACTTCAAGGAGGTTCTCACATTTAACAGTCCTCCTGCGACCACATGTGACAACGTGGTGAGCAACAGGACCCATCCAACTAGTTTGCCTTGGGCTGTCAGAGAAACAAATGACCATGGACTTTTCTTAAAGAAGCTTATAGCACCATTTCAAATGTCATGGGGCAACTCCCAAGGCTCTTGTATTCTCCAGACAAAAACGCACCGCCTGTGAGCACTACCGACACACATCGTGCTATCTGGCTTGGAGGAAAAGCCACCACTCCGCACCTCCCACAGCCACAGAAACAGCTGGCAGAGCATGACAGCCTCATGTGGATCCGCTTCCCAGCTGCCCCACATTTGCAGCACCGTGTCCCTGCTGCCCCCTGCATCCTGCTTAGCTCAGTGAAATGGCCCTCAGCGGGTCACCTCTAGGCAGGTCTCTGTGTGTGCCCTGGCCAGGGATGCTTTGAGGTAAGGGGACATGAGCTCTCGTCCCAGCTTGGGGTGGTAAGTGCCCACCATGAAGTCTCCTGAGCAAGAGTCCAGATTGCAGCTGTGTCCTGGGCTTTACCGTGGGGAAATAGGGACATCTGAGAGTGAGACAGAGAAGAGAGATTTACTCATACCAAGAAGCTAATGAAATTAGAGAGAGTCAATCTATGACTCTGCATTGTTGGTTTCTGGGGTAACTCTAATGCAGTTAATGGCACAGTACATTGTTGGGTACCTCTGGGCTTCTCCCCAGGGAAAGATTGGAGGGCTTGATCTCACCACTGGCAGTGGCCATGGGACTGTCGGGAGGGATGTCCCTGCAAGCCTGGCAGATAGTGCTAATTATCAGTCACTCTGCAGATGCTTTCAGGGCATGGCTTCTATGAGCCAGCGCTGGCTGCACAAGCTGCTGAGGAGCAGCGCTATTATCTGGCAACATGTCTGGTTACTTTATAGACCCAGTTAACAAGAAGGGAGGTGGGGGCCCCCACCTACATTGTGCAAAGGACTCTTTTCTCCCCCCCGTTGTTTGGATCTTTGCCACTGTTTAAATTTAAGCAGATTTGCTATCCCAACATCTGCAGTTTGATTATTTGACTATTGCCTGGCTCTGGGTCAAACCACAGCAGAATACACTAGTCTGTGATTTACAGCCTGGGCTGTGATTATAATGGTTTTATTTTAGTTGGACCCCTATTTACAAGCTCATTTGTATTAGTGCACAGTGTTGTAATAACAATGGTAGAATTATTAGGTCTCGCAGAAACAATCGCACGTAGTAAATGGCTGCAGCTCACAGGGCGCTGCTTAAGTGCCCCAGCAGCCCCGCGATGTCTGCAGCACAGAGGTTGCCATTTTAATAGCAAGGCGGGGAGGGGAGCGAGGAGAGGACCGGAGAGGGGGAAGGAGCTGGGTAGAAATGTGGTTGTTACTCATTCTTTTCTAAGTAAATAGAAAGGACGTGTGCTTCCTGGATTAGCCACTGAAAACAAATGCTGAGAGGGGAAAGAGCTGGCGTTTCCCTCAGCAGGGTTAAATAAGGTACTCTGCCTCGGCGCTGATGGCCGACGGCTGCTCACAGCCGCTCCGCATGCCCTGAGGGACCGCACAGCGCCTGCCGAGCGAGGGGCACCCGTGGCCGTGGGGAGGGTCCTGGATAGCCCTGGGTGTCTCGGCATGCCCTGGAGAGCCCACGGCCAGCCGCGGTGGCAGTGCCTGAGGTGCAGAAGCTCAGCCCCGGGGGCCTTACCTGGCAGCAGGTGGGCGGAAGGACGCGGTGAGCCCGGGGGTTTTGTGGCACTTCTGAGGGGCCTTGCTGAGGCCGGCCCAGGAGGACTGGCCCGGGCGGGCGTGAGCCATTGTCAGGGTGTTCCCTCACCAGGCAGGACTGCGCTGCTGCTCCACAGGCATTTTCAGAGCTTGCCTTGGGCCCCTGCGTCATCTCTTGTTTCTCCTTGTGAAAGCCCGAAGGATACTCAGGGTTTTTGCCTGGCACGCCACAGTGCCCACCCCACCAGACCCAACCTTGGGCACACTGGGCTGGAGCTGACCACTGCTGCAGGCCTCATGTTTGACCCACCAGTGTGAGGAGCACTGGCAGCTCCTGCTGGAGACTTGCAGGTGTTAGGTAGTTCTGAAATTTAGGTTTTTTATGTCATTGGTGGCCCCAAGAAGGTCAGTGGCAGGGTGGACGGGATGGAGGGGAAGGCAAGCTTCAGGCCCTGCCACTCTCCTGCTCTCTGTGAAGGGAGCAGGGAAAGGACAGCTTATCCACTCTCTGGTAATGCTGTCCGAGGACTTCCACCTCCTGCCCTGCCACTGGCTGATACTTAAATATTAAAAAATTATGATTATCTAGTCTCAGGCAGGAAAAAAGCATCTTCAAAATCGAATAGAAAAAAATTGAAGAGTAGTAGCAAGAGTTATTACCATTCATTGTGAAGAATGTAATACAAGGAAACATATGTGTCCTGACTCCCAGGGCTTAAGTCCTTTCTCTGAAGTGACTCCCTCAACCATTACCTGAGTCTGCACATGAAAACCAGGTGAGCTGAATCATCCTCTCTCCTGACTATGACAGGAGCATAGGCCAAAAAAGCATTTCATATGGGTGTTTGAGATAAATTACTCAAGATGCCTGAAATTAATCAGATTTAAGATATCCTGTTTAAGATGATGGTTATAAAACTGTGTGTCCTTGAGGCCTGTCCTGTGCTTAGCTACCCTTCCTCTTACAGATGTTGTTTGGTATTGCTGACTAGCCCTGTTCAAGGGTAAAATCCTTCAAAGCTAAGAGAAAAAGTAGTATTTCTTTCTCTAGCTGACCTCTGTCTGTATACCTCTCTCTTTTTTAAAAGCTGCTGGTTTCCTGGGTGTTTTGGTCTTTTAGAAAAGAACCTTCTGACTAGAATTCTGTATAGTGAGAGTTTTTAGGGGTTTCTGCAGTCCCTTTGTACTAATTGATTCCCAGTGCATTAGCATCACCAAAGCTAGATTAATCTTCTTTTCATTTTAGTGCTGAGATCAATGTCTCTGTCAACATAGTTTATTGAATCTGATACAGTTTTATCACTTGCATTTACCTCCTCTAAGATGGCTTTTCTCTTAAGCATGTCCTGAGAAAAGATTCCACTTTAAAACTCTCTCTGGCCAAGCTGCCAAGCAGAATTGCTCTCCTGTGGGGCATGATCCAGTGCCAAAATTCCTCCTGCTTCATCACAGATGCAGAATTTCCCAGCAGCTGGCATGTCATCCTGTAGCTTTAGGAATTAAGCTGTATCTTTTTATCAGAGAAAAATTAGGATGGACTCCTCTGCTAAAGGAAAGGACTAGTGGGAGATAGTTTGACATGTAGGCTGTGCCTCCTGGGCTCTTCCCATGGATGTAACACAACAGTTCTGCAGTAAAAAACTTGCTTTCTGATGGAGTCAAACGCCCTGCTTGTATTTTTCAGGAGCCATTGAAAAATCAGGCTGAGAGGTAATTCCTATATAATTACCCAGCCTTATAAAAGAGCCTGCAGAGAAGAGGGTTTATAGCCAGCCTCGCCTGAGCTCATTTATATCATGCCACGATAGTGTGGGAAAAGCAATCTTTCTGCTTGTTTTTGTGGACAGCACAGACAGCAAAGGGTCCAGCCCTGCCCTTGGCACTGTGCCTGCTGAAGCTGAAATTGGTGCTAAATTGCTACCAACTCCAGTGGCAGATGCGCATGATCTTCAGATTGGGTTTGCACTGTTTTCTCTTCTCTTGGCTTAAACAGGGATCGGTTCTTGCAAGCTTTCCGTGTACCATCTGCTTCCACCAACTTCAAGGATGTATTTGAGTGGATGAAGATTATTTGCTCGTATGTGGCCTGCAAGATTGGAGCCAAAGATGCACAAATCTTGCCTAAGAGGGCTGAAACAGAGCTTAGCTGCTCATCTGTTTCTGTCACATGCAGTGAACATGACTTGTAAGCTCTGCTCTGGCTTCAGCATGGTGCTAAATACTTTGCAGCACAGCACTTCCCAAAAAAGCTGGGAACCCTACATCTGCAGGGAAAATCAAACAAACAGATTGGAGAAATTAATTGTAGAGTTCCCACACACAGCTCTGCATTTAAAGTGAGTACAAACAAATAGGTCTGACAGGCTGGGCTACTTGAAAAAGAAGTGAGCAATGCAAACCAGAGAAAAATACATTTGCTTTGGTGATATTTTAATCACTTATACTTTCATTAAACAAAATACTTAAGTAGATCTTATGCTTCAATGAAGTTGAAGGGACTTGAGTATGCGCTTTGAAATCTGTAAGTGCTTAAAAGTGCTGCCAAGCAAAGATTCAAGTCCTCAAAGTGCTTGGGCTGAGAGTATACTTAAGTGTTTTGCTGAATCAGATCCATGGTGTCACAGAGACTCAAAGTGAGCTCAGAGGTTTCAGCTGAGATGAAGGATAAAGCCAAACAGCATAACAGGAAACTCTCAGGATTATCCAGAGTCTACTGCATAATTAGATTAAATGCACAATCCCATTTTGGGATTATGAGTGGGTTTGGGGTTTTTTAGACCATTAAAAAGAGAAGGGGTCTTCCTTTGCAGACATGCACAAAATCTATCAGGTAACTTTTCTTTTGCTTTCCTAGTAGGTGGCATTTCAAAATTAAACAAATGCCAGTGGCACTGCAGTTTAGTTCTGAGTAATTAGAAACGTCCAGCTTGTGAAAACAATTTCTTCTCCTGTGTTCATCTAGATAGCAATAAATTATTTCCCAAGTTTTCCCTGGGAAACGAAGTGGATTATAATGGCATTGCAAGTAGAATGTAACACTGCCATAGCAATTACACCTAAGCTTTGCTAACCATACATTTCAGCAAACAATTCTTAATTATATACTTTATGGGACACAAGTATATTTATTTTAAAATAAATATTTCATTTACAGATTTTAAATGCTTCCCCTACCTCTGACCTGCATTAGCCACTTCTATTGCCTGCAGAAATGCATTAAGCAAAGCAGATTGAACAGTTTTGTCCCGCTGCTTCATATCTTCATTCCCCTTAAAATTCTATCCTATTACTTGGCCACAGCCCGACCATGCCCTTCAGCACTACTGAATTTCAAAGACGTGATAACTGCTTTGAAATTGATGGAAAGAGCCATAAAGGAGACTAAAGACAGAAAAAGCGTCTGTTACTTTGATGGTGACTTTGTCTGCAACTGCTATGTGATTCCTTTCCATTGTTTGAATTTATTCAGTCATCCCAGAACAGAACAGGTCCCGAAACCGTACACTCTGCTGAGCAAAATTAATTGGTTTTAACAAAGACAATGCACCTCTGAGGAGCACTAGACAATCTCTTGCACTTATCGACACTAATCTTACCCTTCATTCATCCTTATTTGCTGGTGTTCTGTAACCTCCCCAGTCCAGGGCCAGGGCCCTTGGGGCAGGAATGTCTGCCAGCCCCTGTTGTCTGGGCTCAGAGTCCCAAATGCCGGTGACCTGCCAGGGGTTGAGCTTGAATGACCCAGGCTGAGTACTTACAGTGACACTGGAGTGTCTGCACCATGTGCCTCGGGTAGCAGCTTTTCCCTTTTCTGGGACAGCTCAGCAGTCCCCCACTACCTTCCTGCTTCCCAAGAGCTGGCTGGGGAGCAGTGCCCACCCCAGAACTTAATGTGCCCTGATGCCTGGAGTTGGCATCACAGACCAGACTTGACAGTGCTTTAGTAAAAATGAAAGCAACACTAAATTGTAAAAGCAGCTTAATTTCCAAGATGTTGTTGGCTTCCTTTGCCTTTCGTACTCCCTGTATATCTGACTTTAAAGTGGGCAAGCAGTATGGCTTAGCATCCAGAAGTTATGAAGATATATGAGGGTTTGATTCCCCTTCTCCTGCTGTGGCTCCTCCACGATGTCAGAGCAGATCCATGTGATGTAGCCCAGACTCAGGATGAGCCCCCTTTATCCAGCACAAGCAGTCTGTGCCAAGGCCCTGTCCCAGCTCCTGTCTCCTCTGCACACAGTTATGTAGATACCACACATGTCCTTTTTCTCAGGCTTCAGCTCCACTCCAGTGCAGTAGCCAAATGCAGGGAAAGCCATAAGTTGCTATTTTCTGCTGTCAGCAAATTACTACAGAGATGAGCCCAAAAGGACATGTGGAGGCAGGCACAGAACAGCATTTGCATGGTGCTTGGTTGCTGCTGACTGCTGCTCCAAATGGGACAAAACCTAGGCATTGACTTCCCATATACATCTTTAAAGGGTGACTATAATTACTTTTTAAAAATACCATTATATCGCAATGGATAATATCCTGCCACATCAGCTTTAAAATCTACTGAAAGCAGGACCAGTCAAGATCTAGACCTCCTGTGAGTGATAGGGTCCTCAGTAATAAGGAAATTAGCAGCTGGAGGATAAAGGTGCCAAGGAAAATGAACCAAACAGACCTTTCAAAAGCACTTGAGAAAATATCATTGAGATTGCTCAATTAAATATGGATGTTGTTTAAAATGAATGGGCAGGCAGAGTCAGCAACAGGCAAGGAACAGCTGTGCCTGTTGAATCCCATCCCTTTGTTTGAGCAACAGCACACATCCCCACACATGTGGGATTTTTTTATTATCTTTTCCCCCACCCCACATTTACTTATCTTTATTTATTGGATCTCTAACAGCATCTCAGATTGTAACCCTCATTTGTAATACTGGAAACACTGGTGCCCCATTTCGTTTGTGTGCAAGTGAACTAGGTGGGTTGCATAGCTGAGCTGTAATGTTGCTGTGAAGAATAGCAGATGTTTAGCTGTTTTCATTTCCACTCCTCAGTGGACAATCAAAAAGGTCTGATAAGTTCTCTTGCTTGCTGTGGGGTGGTCCAGAAATCTAAGTGGGGGGTCTGGCCACAGAACAGCACCCTATTGGATCAGCAGAATACCTCCATCAGCATTTACATAGAAAATGACAATAGGTAGCTCAGTAACTGGGATATTGTTTAGAGCTTTTCTTGTACTTCTAATTGCCCTAGGTCTGTTGCCAAACTTTTTTTGGGTTGTTTTGTGTATGTGATACTGTCCTCTTCTGGGATTTCCCACAGGAGGAGGTCAGGCACCTTTCTTATCTCTTTTCAGGAACTGAAAGTACATCACACAGTTGCATGAGAAACATTTTCCCCCTAGTAAATATTTTCACTAAAACAGAAACACCTTTATATAACTGAATTTCCTGTAAAATCTTAATGAGAAACCTCCTGGTTTGTTGGAGGAAAACAAACAGGAAAGCAAAATCCTCAACACACCCTTGTGCTCAGCAAGTTCCTCCAGGAAGGAATCTAGCCATGTCTGCAAAAATTGTGTTGTGTAATGCCAAGGAAATGCAAGAAACCAACAAACACTCCCGTTGATCCCAGCCAAGCTTTCTTCCCACTCTTTTCCACTTGTTTTAAACTAATACTCGTCTAGTGACTGCAGGGGAGCTTCTCTCTGGGGAAGTCATAGACTGGATGATGCAGGGCCTGTGTCACACAAGCAATGTCACCATTTGCACTTGCACAAATCAGCTCAGCTTCTCTCATTGCTCTTGATTGATCAGATGCATTGGAGCCTCACTGAATTGTAAACCAGTTGAGTCAATCCAATGTCAAAGCTGAATCATGATGAATGAGTGTAGATTGATCTAAAATTACCCAAGAAGTGTGGCTACTTGAAAGGGTGTTAACTTCACCAGTGTCAAGGGAGTTGCTCTTGTTTTATGCCACTATAAACAAGAGCACTGCTAAGCTGTGAGTCATCACTCATTTCTCTTTTGCTGCTTCTATTTTCAGAGCAGTTCTACTGGCTTTGCTGCTAGATGAGGTTGCAGAGTTGCTTTTTGGAGCTTCTTGCTGGTTTAAACAGGGGTAGACTTTGTTCTCTGTGGGAGAGCAGAGAGAGTCAGGATGTTATGACCTGGGAAAGGCTGAAACCCAAAGGCTCACATAGTATTTTTAGTAGTATTATAAAATACAGGTGCCCCAAAGCCTAGGTTTTATCTCAGCTGGTAACAAGTATTTGAGGGCAGTCATTTTGTGGCTATACTGGGTTGCAAAAAAAAAGTGCTTGTCCCAGGCAATTAAAATAGAGGTTCAGGGAAAAAATGATTATGATATTATTTGAATCTGGACAAAGATGCCTGAGGGGAATAGTTGTTTTGAAACCCTGAAGTATCTTTGCATTGTCATATGATCAGAAGGTCTTTCCTGTAGGGACAGCTATTTTCAAACTCACTCTTCTGACATGCACAGGCATGCACAGGCAGGATACATCCATTTTCTACAGCAGGCAATGTAGCAATCTGTCAGCTGAGAAACATCTGAAAAAGGGTGGTTTTCCTCAAAAGGAAAATGGCTAAAGAAAGCATGTGGCTTTCAGAGGAGAAATACTTTATTATTATTATTATTATTAAAGAATCCAGTCCCCAAAACATTTTTAGTCTGACATTTAGCATCTGAACTGCACCATGTGGTCCAGCATTGTAGCTATTATAATAACTTGTTTGCACTTCCCAGCCAGCAAGTAATTCTATGGCCAAGGTGCTGTGTTCATATCTTCCTTTTCTACCCGAGCTGTCCTTAGCTGTCTGGTCTTGGCTTCCATAAACCACTCATTGCTTTCACCAGGACTGAAAACAAGATGTAGTAGGAGCCAACACAAATTAACAGATCCTGTTTGCCCGGATGGATACCGTGACCACAGGAGCTAAAGAGAGTCATGTCTTCCATGCTCACATTGCTTTTGGGTCCAGTTTGTCCTGAAGAATGCCATGCTGGCAAAGATCTGCAAGCTAGGATGAAACTCTCCCTTGTGCAGGCAGCCAGAATGGGGTACATGCTTTACCACAGTCTCCTTTGAGCTTTATTTTGACAATGTAGTAATGCACAGCCATTCTGTTGGTCCTCTGAAAACGAGTGAATTCCAGTTTCAGAACTTAACTGGTGTCATATTGTTATGAATCACCACTTAAATATTTTCAGTGCTCCTCGGAAGAAATAGCAAACTCAAGCAAAACCAGAAGAGCTAAATAGGAATTTAGTCCTTACATCAGGAGCCATAAAAATTACTCTAGTGAGACCTCTATAGAATATTCTGACTAGCATTGCCTCTTTGTTTCTTTCAAGCTACATTTTCCTTCATTTGCAATCAGGCTGAGTTGGGCTGATTTGTGTTCCAGTGCTGCAGCCCAGCAATGTAACAAAGTAACATACCATGCTAGCAAACGTACAGAGAGCTTGTGGACTGCAAGCTCCGCTCTGGCATGTATGAAGGCATCTGTAGATATGCCTGGTTCAGAAGAAATTGGAAGAGATCCTCCTACCACTAGGATGGGTTGTGCTGCTATTGTGCCCAGGCATTTTCTGTGCAAACCTGTTGACCTTGGTGGAGTTATTCCATCCACATGGCAAAAATCCCTAAAACAGAACTTGGACTACGGGAAGTCAGTGGGAACTGTGCCACATCCATTGGCTTCAGGAGAAACAGAGATATTGTTGGCTTAAAGTTGCAGTCAGCTTTCAATTTTTATTTCTGGCTTAGGAGGGAAGGACTTAAAGAGGAAAATGGGTAGACAGAACCATTGATTTAAAGAGTTTGAGAGCAACATCATTATGTTCTCTCAGAATAACAGGAACACAGCACATCTTCAGAAGAAGGCTGAAGTTGAATTGCAAGGTCTGTGTATTTTTCCTTAGGAAAAATGCTGTGGTGAAAAATGTTAATGATTTTTAAATAATGCTCCATTTTGCAGAGAACAATTTTCCAAACAATCTTTGCCTCCAAAGCAATTGCTGACCATTTAATGACATAGTAAGTATCAAATACTGGAAGAAAGTGCATGTGGTAAGGACCATATAATCACAAAGCAAATTCACCAGTATTTTTGCCTAAAAAACCAGCACACGTGTTAAATGATATTTTTGGGTCTACTGTGTATAATTACCAAGCACTGTACACTTTGGGAATACATAATTATATGCATTCTCCTTGCACCATGAGTATGAAATTAATCCCTGAGCATCCCTTGGA
This sequence comes from Trochalopteron elliotii, assembly GCA_024734555.1. Classification (NCBI taxonomy): domain Eukaryota; kingdom Metazoa; phylum Chordata; class Aves; order Passeriformes; family Leiothrichidae; genus Trochalopteron; species Trochalopteron elliotii. Next base: position 374,574 of record JANPWX010000189.1, read on the forward strand.
TACTATGACTGTTCTGACTGAAGGCCCAAGCATAAGCCCTAATACAGGACCCTGAGTGACCAGGACTTTGGGGACTGTCACATAAATAGCCAGGTCAACATCTTACCCTGTTACGGTTTCCTTGAGAATACTTTGGGAGAGGCCAAGACCTGAAACAAATGCTGCAAAGGAACTGCAGGCTGGTTCAGTTACTTTAGCTTTATCACAAAGATGCTTCATCTGCCTGTGTCTTCCTCTTGCCATGGCATTACTGCACTGAACGATGCTGTGCTCACCATCAAAAGGAGCTAGAAAATTTAAAAATAGGTGCAGGAAGAAGAATGACACTGTGGCTGGAAAACATGCCTGACATGCAGACACTTCAGGCATCAACAGGAAGTTCAAAGGGGTGACTGGAGAAAACGCTGAGTACAAAGTCAGCTGAAGGCACAACAAAATAGGTGCAGGCAGATTGTATTGATGTATCTGCCTGAGGCTTAACTTCTCAGACCCTCCACCTGGGCAGATAACCCTTTACCTGGAAGGAGAGTGGTAAAACCACCAGTCATGCATCTGCTGAAGTTCTAGAGGGAAGAGACAAGGGGTAACTCCTGGGCTGAACAACTGAATGAATCCCTCAGGGATGCTGCTTGGTGCTGTGGATGTGATAGCCAGTGTCAGTATTTCACAAGAAAGAGAAAACCAGAGCTATAGCCAGACATGATATCACACCAGATATCCAGAGAATGCACAGAATGATTAACTGCAATAAAGTATTTTGCCAGAAAACTGCCAGTTCTATAAAGCAATTTTCTACTGACTGCAAATCTCTAAAGACCTGTTAAATCCCCTTGGTGAGGAAGAAGAATCCCTTTTATCTGTAAGAGACAGAACTAGCTGATTTTAATCTGATATCTTTCAGTCCTGGGAGTGTTCACTGAACTTTTTTTCAGCCAAGTCCCCAGAGCACTGAGTGAAAATATTCTTTTTTTCCTTTTGGGTTCCCACTTTGAGATGTTTTTCTTCCTATAGTCAGTAGTTGACAAGAGGTCACTTGTCATTTGAGGAAAGGAAGAATACTGTGTGAGCAGGTGAATGTAACCACAGGACTATAAACCCAAGTAACTAACACTCTGCTATTCCTTCCTGTGACTCAGTGATCCTGGTATATCTGAGGCATGTCCTGGAGCACTCTTTATCATTGTCTCACTAAGTACGCCATGCCTGAGTTGGAGAAACCTTTATTAGTCAGAGCTGTGCTGTATTGTTGGAGGTAGATAAGGGCTCCAGGTCAGGTCACTGCAATTCAATGGATGCCTGGCTTGCTTAATCTGAAGCCCATTATATGAAGGAACAATAATCCTGATTTTCTCTGTCTTCACATTTGTACTCCGCAGTCTAGGGATCTCAAAGCAAATGGTAATTAGTAAAGCTCTCAAATTAAATTTAAAACATACTATAAGGTTTTGAGAGAAAGGTTAAATTTTCCTTCCACAAGTACACTCCCACTAGTCCTAACCAAATCCTGCCTGTTCATATTTTAAAAGTCTGACATGTAAATATCACAAACACTAATTATTTCACCATCAATTGCTGATGGAAAGCAACTGAGGGTTGTTTCAGTGTAAAGCATTTTGCCATGCATCTAAGTAGGTGACTTGGCAAACCTCAGCCTAATGTCAAAGGTCCACATGGCTCAAACACTTTCAAGGCTACTGCACTTTGCACTGCCTGACTGCTGTACCTCAGCTACAGCGATTTGTTTGGGATAATGCTTGAAAGTATTTCCTTTGATGTTAGATAGCATTAAGTGAGTAAATGAAAAGAAAAACAAAAAAGAATAATAAAAGCCAACCTAGAATCCAATCTTTCTGAAATATTCAAGATAATAGTCTGTTTTCACAGTCTTTCTACAAGAGAGAGACATTAGTTCCTTATGCTGATTAGTACTCCAGCACCAACATACATTTTGTAATAATTTCAAAACTGTGCACAACAGTCTGGGGTAAAGTTTCCAACCAGTGCCGAGGCAAGTTTCCTTGTGTTATTCTCCTTGAATCAAGCCTGATGTGAGCAGGAGCAAACTGAAGTCTACAGTCTTTGTTTGCGAAGAAATAAAAATAGAGGATGACACAGGAAATATCTGGAGGCAGTATGACTCAGGGGGTTAACAACAGTGACAAATGGCCTTGTCAATTTACAGCTATTCTCTTTTGGTCCTATATCACAGCCACTGCCTTTCCTTTGCCCAGATGTAAATGACCCAAGGAGATGCCTGGCAGTGGAAAGTTAAGCCCTACATGAATATTTCAGATCTTGTGGGTAGTGACAGGCAGACAGTGTTGCCTGCGGTACATGGTGCAATACCTCTCGGTGCACCTGGACGCTGAGGCGTTAAGGAACAAACGGTGAAGGGAAAACTGGATCTGCCTGCAATTACACTGTGCAGGAACAGTGCACAGGCAGCTGGATGGGAACCATGGGTCGGGAAGGACAGAGAGACAGAGTTAAGAAAGACCGTGGGTGTTCAGGAGTGCCTTAGAGACAGACAAAGAAGTTGTTTTGGCAGAGTAGAGGAAGGAGCCTGGACAGCACAGCCAGGTCTGCAGGGTCTGGAGAGCAGGAGGGAGCATCCACATGCAATGCAACCTTTTGCAGCTCTTTTTGCCAGCTTTTGTTGGTTTTTCTCCCTCTTCTCCAAATAGTTACTTGTTGAAACAAACTTCTTGCCAGGATGTCGCAATTGAGATGTTTGCTCTTGATCCTGGCTGTTACTTCTGTAGCAAAACTCTGCTGGGTAAATCAACCCCCCCAACAAGTGGCAGAAAACACAATCCTGGCTGCAGTGAAAATAACAAACTTTGACTCATTTCCTCTTCAGAAACTCTTCAGTATGCCTCATTATGCAAATCTCCAGTCTCCTGGTACCAAGAGAGAACTAATATCCATTTAATCCCTGAAGAGCAAAATTCTAAGGGGCGCTTAGTCCTGCACAGATCCTTCAGCTGTGGTCGTGTTAAAGTGGTGAAGCCCTGTGCAGACCAAGGAATGCTCTGCTACTGTCACCAACTCTTTTGTGTCTGTGTGCATGTGATCCAGAGCTCTCCTTGCTATTTATTTCACAGTACATGAGGTGCTTGGCATTTTAGTTAGAGCACCTCAAATCCATAGCTTAGACTCCAGCAGTTCAACCTTTCAGCTTTTCAGGGGTATTGCAGTCTCTAGGAATTATTCCAACTCTCTGTCATCAAACCACCACCTGACATTAAAAAAAAATGTAGGTTCTACCTCAGTGAATAACATGCATTTCTTTGGTGATTACTGGGAGGTGAGCAGGGAAAAAGAAATGGAAAATTGCTTGTATATGAAATATGCATGAAGAATATTTTCATGAGCCTAGACTGCAGTCTTGCTGGGTTTGACATTTGTCATTAAGCCCTTCAGAATTCTGAGCTGCAGCAACGAATCCTTTATTTTTATTTTTTTTTTTATTAATGACATCAAGGCAGCATGGCAATTATTTAGGCAAAATTGTTCTGCACGCACACATAAAGACACATGCCCTTTTGGCGACTGGTAGTTGGAAGAAAACTATTCAATAGATCAAGGACAAATATGCAAAAGTAAAAATATCTTCTTAGTCATGAATGTGAATGAAGCTTTGGTAAATAAATGACATGGGTGAAAAGAATTTCCATGAATTCAGGTGCTGGCTCAACAGCTCAGTCTGCAACAGAATCACTCCTCTGCTGAAACCTTGGGCACATGCATATGACCAGTACTGTATCCAGGGAAAACCAGGGGAGTCACAGCATATTTTTTAGCAAAATCACCCCCATTTTATGTGGAATTTCCCACTGAGTACAGCAAAATGCAGGACCTAACCCAAGCATGAGGAAATGTAGCAACACATTGATTATGTATCATGAGGATGAACATTCAGTGCTCACCTCTGAAATGAGTGTACAGTATTGTGACATCTTCTGGTGTGTCATTGTGGAGTTTTAGCAAAGCAGAAGTACCTTTAATAGGGACAGAAGACAGTCCTTTTGTAAAAAAACCCCTATTTTTATTGCCACCCAGAAAGATGCCACAAATCCACCTACTCACAGGGATCTACTATTAACTCCTAATAAAACACCTAAGTGCTTTTGAAATCTGGACTTCTTGGTTTTATTAGTGCCCCCACCACAGACAAAGCCCTATCGCCCCAAGCTCTGTTCACACACACCTCTAATCCTCCAGGATTTATAATTTAAATAAGCATTTCAGAGATGTTAATCTAGATCATCTAAGAGTCTCTTTGGGGGTTTTATTTCAGATTCTATTCAGAGATAAAGAGCTGGGATCTGGAGTCTTTTCTTCTGTATTCAGGTGTTTCTTCTAAAACTGGGATAGGGTTAGGAAGAATGCCTCTGGCTGAATCTGGGCATCTGTATCCCCTCTCAGATCATGTCAGCTCTGCTGCATGATGAATTCTTATTTGGGGGTCACACACAGTCAAGACTGATGAGGCAGCTGGCAGTGAGGTGGGCAGCCTTGTCCCTTGTGACTCTTCCAAGGTGCTGGTGGTTTGGATGCAGCCAAGCAAGCTGAGTGCTCATGTGGAGGTGTGTACATGCACACAGAGCATTAGCCAAAGGCCTGCCTTGCTGAAGAGGACAGCTTTCTGGAAGCACATGCTTGGTTGGCAGAAGCCTGTTCCTTCCAAATCTGGAGGCAGCTGTGGCCTGGCTGTGACAGGCTGCCCACAGGCGTGTGTGCTCAGCCTGCAGGGAAGGGCCAAAAAGGCAGGAGAACATGCAACGTGGCCCACCTGCCTGGGCTTGCCTGGAATGACACACCCAGCTCCTGTGCAAAAACACTGCCTTCATTGTCTCAGAAAGGTGAAACAACCACAGTTGGTGATTGCCTTTGGAGAACTTGCTTACTGTGCCTGTTCCCATGGAGAAAACACCAGGTCTCTCAACATTTAGGAGGCTTTCCATAGATGGACACAACACAAGATAGAGTGACTGAGCTACAGTGCTGCCATCCTTCTGCTCCACTCTTCCACAGACCCAGGTGATCCATGCAGGTTCCCCCTGAGATGCTCTTCAAGGTTCAGCCAACACTAATACTTGGGACCTGCCCCCCTTCAGGGCTGCTGATGACCTGCACAGAATATTTCTGGTGCCATCTCTCACTAGCAAGAGAAATGCGGCTTTGAAGGGGCAGTTTTGTGGCACAGTCACTGCCCAGCTGGAAGGATGCCCTGAGGGGAGGACAGCTGAGACTGCTCTGACCCCAGCAGAGCTCAGTGTCTTCAGCAGTGATGTTGAAGGTTGGTAGTGATGGTGTTTGGTTGATCTGAGGAAGATACAAATCTGGGAAATCTGTAGTGCGTCAGAGTGAAGAATGGAATTTAAAATTATCTCATCACCTTAGGAAAACTGACTGGAGAAAGTAGGATGAAATTCAGTAGAGACATGTGCAGGATATTGTGCTTGTGCTTGACAATAAAATTCCTTAAATCTTTCATCTTGAAAGAGTGAAAAGGAGTCCTGTTCTGGTAAGCCCTGGAAAAGCTTCAGCTGGATTTTGTGCTCAGTTTCATGATCAGTTGGAAGACCGGATCTCTACAGAATTTCTTTATGACTCAATATAAAACTTGTAAACTCTGTAAAGCAGAAGACAGTAGCTGTTTAAAGATCTGTCATCGTTCCCCTCTGGCATAAGTATTTCTGCTGGTTTGGTTGACAGCATAAGCTTCTGATCTGAGAGCACCAGTATTAAACTTTGAATTTCTCCTGGAAGATGGTGATTAGAAAGTGTGTTGGAGACACCCTTGGAGTGGGAGAAAGCATAATGTTGTGATTGTGCTGGGCAGTGTGTGCAGAATATGCCTTGCTTTCCTTTGGTACTGCTCCAAGTCAATAGTGTTATTACTCCAATAACATCAAGGGAGTTAGGGTTGTATGAAACTGGAAATAATGCAGTGCTTAATTAGATGGTTTTGATAAGAAGAACATAGGATAACGTGTAGCTAGAAAAGATTAATTGCAGCTTCATTTTCCAAGGTAATTCCATGTAGGATTGCCCCTGGTCACAACACAGTTTCACTCTAATGGTGCTGCACATTGTTAAAAGTCAGCAGTCATTTATTTTGTGCTGAACAGACTACATTATGAAGGAGATAATCCAGTTTGCTGTCATTTTGGCAGCTTGCTAATGACACAGGGCAGCGTAATATTGCATGGGTTCAGAATTCAGCTGCTAAGCTGCAAGATTTATGCTTAGCACATACTGTCATTCTTCAGAAATAATTTTTGCTTTATCCCAAAACTCTGCTTTAAATTTATTGTCACTTTCCGGCTGGTGTCTGAAGGGCAACCAAATGACATTTTTCTTCATGCCTGTTAAATGATCTATAATTGAGTGAGGGCAGGGGGAAAACTCTGGCAATTAACAAGGCCAGAGCCTTTGCAAGAAGCAGACAGAACGGAAAAGAGAACAGATTTGAGCTGACTCATTCAGAAGAGGTTTTAACATTGCTCTAAATCTATGTCCTTCATCTAGAAGGAGAGAAAGTCTAGTGGTATGGATATTGGCCTAGAACCTGTGTAGGGCTAAGAACTGCTGGGGAAATGCTCTTCCCTCCTCCCCTCCTTCCCTTACTCCATCCTCATCTCCTGATTTCCATGTGATGAGAAGTCAGGCCTGTGGCCCAGCCAGAAGCCAGGCACACACAGCTGGCAGCACCATTGCCTCAGGTTTAAGGCCAGAGAGCAGGGGCAGGTGAAGCTTTACGAAGGTGAACTTCCATAGCATCCTATGGATATCCTGGGCCTCTGCTCTTTGGCACTTAGTGGGCATTGCCCAGCTCTGCCCTCTGGACACAGCCTGGTGTCCTTCCTAGGGCATGGGGGAGCATTGGGAGTTTGTGCTGGTGCATCTGCAGCTCTTTTTGGCATCGTGTCTGTGGGCACAGTAAAGCTTGTCTCCTGATTCTGGTTTGCATGAGCTTGTATCTTCTGAATTTTACTTTGATTTTCAGGAAGAAAAAGGAAAAATCTGCTGAAAATGGATAGCTCACTGGCATTTCTGCCATACATCACCAAGATTGCTCTGCACTGTATTGAACTCTCCTAGGCCAATTTTGCCATGGGTTTGGTTTTTCAGTGTATTTCATGCTTAGAAATAGTTTCAGGTTCACAGACCACAGCGAACCCTTGTGGGAATCCTGCAGGTTGTTTGGTGACCTGTTGGGTTTGAAATTTGGTTTGGTTGGTTAGTTTGACTTGATTCATTGTTCATTTGGAGGTCTTCAAGGAGTAGAGGGCAATGGGTTCTTCTGCTTGCCTCTATTCATAAAGAGTGGGAACTCAGGCACCCTCTGACAGTGCAGGCTTTATAAGGGCAGGTAGGCAGAAAGATCAGCCTGTGGAGAGCATTCAAACTGGATACAAAAAGCGTGACCTTCATGTCCTGAAGCCAAGGGAGTCTTAAGAGTGAATCAAAGAGGACAGGAGGAACTGACAGTGGGCTATTGATAGGCAAAGAATATGACCTCAGCAACTGCATTTTGAAGGGAGGCCTTAAGGAGAAAAAAACAAACAAACAAACAAAACCTAAAAAAACCCTACAAAAAAAACAACAAAAAACCACAAAAAACCCCTAAACAAACCCCAGACAAACAAACAAACAAACAAAAAACCCCCAAAAAACCCCAACAAACCACCAAAAAAACCCAAACCCCACAAAAACACCCCCCAAAAAAGCCCAAAAAACCGAAAATCAAAACCAACAACAACAACAAAAAAACCAGCCAAGAAGGAAAATGAGATCAAGCATTAAAGTTTTACCAAAAAATGTTGACCTTTAATAATGTTAACTGCTGTGAATAATATCAGTTTATACCAGCAGAAGAATTGAGCCTGAATTTATTTTTCTTATAGACTTGCCTACTGGTTTAATTCACTGGTGAATGAGATAAAGTAGGAGGAAGCTGAATGCTGATATTGCTAACAGCAAAGTTCACCTCTCAGGCCAGACTTTCATACAAAATAGCTGTGATCTCATACTTTTGTGCCTTATGAAAAAAGACTGAAATAAAGTCAAAACTGCTCTGTGCTACACTCAATGGTACTTACAGCAGTGGGAGGTATACCAGGACCTTCATTCTTGTCACCCTTCCCTCTCCCCACCCAGTAAAAGGCAGCCAGTGGAAATGGTGTAATATTGTCTGAGAGCTGGGCTGGGTCTTCCTGGACATGAGTGGGTTGCCATGCTGACTCCACGGGGGTTTGTGGCTCGTGTGATGAGCAGAAGCTGAAGTGTTCAAGGCCAGGTTGGATCTCTGAGCAGCTTGATCTGGTATCCCTGCCCATGGCAGGATGTTGGAACTAGATATCTTTAAGGTTCCTTCCAACCCAAACCATTCCATGATTCTGCAATGATTCTATGATTACAAGAAAAATACTTGAGTGACTCCATTATATGGAGCTCTGCAGAGCCAAGCTCTCAGCTCAGGACAGGTAGTCAACAAGTTAAATCCTGTCCTTTCCAATGTTGCAGTCAAAATGAAGAAAGAAGCCAACTGATAGTCTTAGAATGAAGCGAGGGAAAGAGAAGAAAAAGGAAGCCTACTTTTAATGGTTGGAAGGCTCTTAGATACAAAGGGTCACCTTGGATAAGACAATACAGAGTAAGCAGAAACAGCATGGCTCATGAACACAGAAGGAAGGAAAGCTGAGCTGAAGGTGACTCATTCCAAGGACCTGAATGAGAAAGAGGAAGGATATTCAGTAGTTTCCCATGAAGAAGTACCTCTAAAAAAGAAACCCTACCTTTCAAAGAAAAAAATGTAAGAGAAAAAAAACCCCAGAAGCCTTTAATGAGATTTTGTATAATTTACAAATGTCTTTTGCATTTTTCTCATCCTTAGAAAATTCCTTAAGAATTCAGTGGATCATTATTGTAGGCGGGAGCTTTCATCACCATATTGAGTGAACAGAAATGCTCATGTCAATCTCACGCCTTTGGATCACGTAAAGGGCCGTGTGTGTCATCACAAGGGCTGTGTTTGCACAGTGCCTTAAGACACTGCTGCTGATGCCTATGGAAAGTACAAAGCAGTCCCTGGAAGGCACTGTGCCCCATTGTCCCATATGTCTTTTTTTCCACTCTTTATCGGCTGATGATAGAGATAAATATTTGTTTTTCTCATGGCATTTCTTGTTCCAGATTTATATAGGGTGTGAGTGAGAAGTGTCTCCATCAACACTCTTAGATTTACAAGGTTATGAATTAATATGTTGAGGGAGTATAAGCATTCTGGACTCAGTTTCTATAATCCCTGTTTAACAGAACTGTTTTGGTTTTTGCTTGGTTTTCTGTTGTTATTGTTTTTCTTTGGGGTTTTATTTAATCATTCTCTCTGGAGAAAGTAAATTAATAGTATGACACCACAGTTTAACATACCCATATCTTTTTGAAAGATATATGCAGAATAAGGAAAGATCATCTTAATCTTTCACCCACTGAGACAAAAAAAATCCCTGTTGTTTCATGTGATATGAGATATATGGGCATCTTTTCCTTTCTTTGCTATGTTCTTAGTCTCCTCTGCCATCTCCATCTGGAAAGACCTTAAAACTCTACATACTCTGTAGGAAATAAGACTCAAAGTATTTCCTATGCTTCTTCACATTACCCTTTCCTCTGCCTCTGTACACCAGAATGCTCTTAATTCTGTACTGCTGTTCAAGAGAAAATTGAGAGCATTTCAGGTGAGTGTGCAGGACATGATCCCCCACAGTATGTGGGAAAAACCCTGCAAGAGAGAATGCAGTGAGTCTCTGAGGTTTCCTGTGCTGTGGTTTTCCTGGGTGGTCTTTCTGATTACAGGTGATAGGTATAGAGGGGAATTTTGAAGCTGCAATTGTTGCTCCCTCTTGCAACTCCTCTTCCTCACTAGGATGTGGTAAAATTCATCCTAATTGAGCCAAGCACCATGTTCCAGGAGAAGCTCTTGTTTCTGGTGCCTGTTTTTGCTGAACAACATGGCTGTACATTCCACCTTGCAGCAGTGCTCTGTATCACATTTACAGGGCTACTTTATCATGCTCATCCTGTTGTTCCTAGATAAGTAATTCCACTCTACACTGAGTGTTAAGCCCCTGCAAATATTTATGCACAGCTCTCCTCATACCATCACTCAGCCAATGCCTTCAAACTTTCCTCTGAAGCCCGTTCACATCTCTGATAATTGCTGCTATTTTTTTCCTCTGCTCACTACTCTTCAGGCAACAGCCTGACCACTAAATACATTTCTCTTTAAATTTCTTATAGACCTACCCACAGACTAACCCTTTTTCCATAGGCAACAGCTATTGTGACTGTGATGGTGATGTCCCTGCTCCTCTGTGACCAGAACAGATGCAGGTATTCCCAAACTGCACATCTGGGGGTTTTGAGTCCTGTGGTACTCAACTGCTATTGGTAAACCCACAGTCTCCTGCAATGCTCCTGTGTGTGAAATTATTTCCTCCCTGCATCTCCACCATGCATTAAGTTGTAATGAGGGAAAGTAAGTCGCTCGCTGTTCTGGTTCATATAATTATGTATTTGGAGCTTTAATTAGAGCACCACGAAAATCAAAGAAGACAAATGAATCTAGCTCTAAGACATTATTTAATCACATAAATGTATTTTCAAATTAAGACAGAACTCTTGATAGCAGAGCCACTTCAAGCAACCCACATTGGTAATATTATTTACTAAGGAGCCATGCACACGCCACCACCTGCATCCAACAAAACTAAGGGTACTCTAAATCATCCAGTGCCAAAATTAATGCAAACGACCAGGAAAAAGATAAAGAACAAAGAAAAATAACATGCCAGTCCTGGGGCTTTTCTCTCTAATCTTTGGAAGAGCCTTAAGGTAGACACGTCAATTATTTTCTTTGTTCCTCCTTCTGTACACTGTTTGCCTTACAATTTGGCATAATTATTTAAGAAGCCCTGAGTTGTGTTGTATGTGGGTGGTGGATTCATGGCCTGGAGACTGTGGTGTTGTTGTTGTATATTGCTGTCTAACTCTCAGGAGGCTGAGCTTACAGAACTCCATCTGCAATTAATTTATCACTTCGCATGTGTATTTTTATATAGTGTACATATTAGGTATAGTATAGCTATTAAGCAATGCAATTCTATTTTTCTCTCATATTACTGTAGACAGTACATGTCTGCCCAGCCTTCTCCATTTTTGTTCACCTAAAACATGATAAAGTAAGTTTTGTGCCATATGGTTGAGTGAACAATAATGTCAATTTTCTTCTCATGGTTACTGTTTTCAAGCTACAATGGCATAACTACAAACGGATTGCAAGACACTGCAGGTACACAGCAAGATCTGCTCTTTATAGGTTTACGTGGGTATTCAGGCAGTTCATCCTAGTTTTCCATTGCTAAGGATTTGGTTCAAAAAGCTATCATCTAGAACCTGTGATATTTCTTCTTAATGAACATGATAGGAGAGACACTGAACACATTGAGTCAATAAAATTGTGCTGGAATAACTAAAAGAAAGATATGATCTGTATTAGCTGCAGGCCCTACCATTGGCACATCATCCAAGAAAGCTGAAATAGTTGCATTCTTCTAAGATTCAAGTATGCTTTGAGGTGAAAATACCATTTAGCAAGCACATCTATCAACAATTTTTTGTGGCCCTCTTCCTTAGTATCAGAGACTGTAGGCCAAATTCAAGACCTATGCCTGCTCTCTGGCTTCAGTGGGTTTTCATGCTAGCTAACATTTGGTGTCTTCCAATTAAAACAGAACCTAGCTCCTGCAGTGAAACACATGTCAAATATTAAGGGCAGAACTGGAATATATGTAGGTAGTGAAATTGCTACTGAGGAAACTTTATGCTGTAAGTGTAACTGGACACTAAACAGCAAGAGAAACTAATCATTGAAAGCATTGAAAGCATGGTAATTCTCTCCTGAACTGCCAGGACAATTGATTTGGTAAACTGATCCTTTGGCAGCACAGCACACAAGCCCCATCACTTCACAGAATAGATATTGACTGATTTAGTCTCACCTGTTGGGAAATGCTCTGACCTGTACAGCAAATAGAGCAGACGGTAGTTTTTCCAGTAATGTCTGATTAATAAGGAAACTCTGGGAAAGGCAACTTGTCTGTCCTTCCTAAAGTCTTGCACTGGTTCACCATCACACCCTACTGAGTAGGTGTGTGGAGGAGAGCAGAGCTGATCCTTCTCAACTAAACTCCTCAAAACCACAAAACATGGAGTACACAGAAGCTGGAAGTCAAACCAGCCACTCTCTTGGGGCCACTTTCTCCCTTGCAGATGCAGGGACTGATAATAACCTTGGCTTGGGGCAGGCTGTGTGGAATGAAGGATCACATAATACCCAGCTGCAGGGAAACCCACAGATGGTTTCTGCTATTTTGGGGCAGGTAGGGAATGAGTAGACAGCAGATGCCAGGCAAGTTGTGTCATGACACTAAAGAAACGTGAGAGAAAGCTCTGCTGCTTCAGTTTTATCTTCATCCTCCCTGAAAAGCAGATAGTTCTGAATCTTACTTATTCCAGCAACTAGACAGATGACCTGATAGAGAATCAAGTCTTTTATATGAGTTCTTTGATGTAGGAAAGCAAGAAGCCTCCAAGACATGAGCTGTGAACATTTTTTTTGGTAGTTCTATGGTAATAATATGATTTTTAAATTCAGAGGTGTAGAGTCAAGCCCTCAATGATGCAATAAAAATCCTCATGTGGCAATATGAGGGGTACTTCTAAGGGTAATTGTTTGGCCATTTCTGCAGTGTAAGCAGAGTATACAATTCAGACATGAATGAAATTGTACTAAAGTGTGAAAATCAAATCCTTTTATTTATGAATAACTAAATAAGCCCAACCCTCACTGAAGATTTCTGTGTAATTTGATCATTATGTCCATGGCTGTAATTGAGGGGCACAAAAGGGTATCACAGAGGATAAATGGAGTTGTTACATGTCAGGGGTCTGATTTTCATTACATTTGTAAGGTGTAGTTGTGTAAGATTCTGCTTACACCCTAATTTATGAAGATGTGGGTCAAAGCCATTTGCTACAGCTCAGAATAAAGCCAGGAGATACATTCTTTACCTATTATGACTAATGTGACATCTGTAAAGAGTTAAATAAAGATCATCTCTCCTCCACGGGTTTTTTAAGCACCCTTCTACTACTGTAATGTAAAATAAAATCCAAGTTAAAGGATCATTATAACACTAAAACCAACAAAGCCAGGACAACCTCACATATGTGCCTGAAACCTAAGGATCTTCCAAAAGAGCTCTAATGTCTGAGCCAGGGTACCTGGAAGAAGTCTAAGAGAAATGGAAATTGTGTGCTTGATTCTTTACTTGATTATACTAGTTGGAAAGATGAAGTTTCAACAGTTTGATTCGATGATTAGGGAGTAGACAATGACAGTTATGTTCTTTTAAATAGAAATGTTGCTGACCAATTGATCAGCAAAGCTATGATACAACCCTAAAACCTCAGTAAAAAAGAAGATGCACTATGCGAGAAAGGTATTTCATCGTAAGATTATGAAATCTGCTCACCCAGGTTCAGCTCCAGGTTCTGCCACTGGCCTAAGCTGTCATCTCAAATTAATTGAGTGTAAGAGGGTTCAAATAAGAGATCATTATTTTGCATCTTACTGTCAAAGCCCTGAGCCTGACTTTTTGCTAGTCCTTGAAACTCAAGATGAACACAAATATTTTTCAGCTGGGCAGAACATTTGAAAATCAGGACCAAAGTAGTTTGATGCTGAAAAATTAGAAGGCACTTATTACTCTCTTATGCAAATCATAGACCTATTCAAGGCTTAACCAGTGATATGCTTTAGATCTTGGGCTGGAAAATAATTCACACTATGAATGGCAGGTTTATTCTCCTGCTGGTGCTCAGTCTTTTTTTTCCACATATAAAGAATTTTAGTTTAAATTGTGGATTATTAGCCATTTTTGCTGTTTTAAGGAGTGGTCCAAGCAATCATAGGATTATACCAATGCATGATGTCCTAGGAAAATTTTAAGAAATGCAATGAGATTTGAACAAGAATTTGGCCCCGATGCAAGGCAAATAGCAGGATAAAACATCACCTCAAAACTTGAGACACTGGCTGTGACTTGTGTTGAGTGTTTACTGTCTTGTGACCCAGGTGAAATGTAACCATCTGGTGCATGTGTCCTAAAAAGGAGAGTCTTACAAAGCATCGGCTTCTGGCATCGATTTACAGCTGATGCTTACCCAGGGCTCATGAAATATTAAGGAACACAACTTTCCTGGGCATTTTGTTCACAGGATCCTCTGTATGTTGATGTTTCGAAGCATCCCTACACTGCCTGTTCATACTAATCAGGAGGAAAGGGATATTCACAAAGTTAAACATCAGATCCAAGAGCAACCTTGTTATGCCCATTACTAAATGGAGGAACATGAATCACCATGAATGGAGCCACTTGTCCCTGCATTAACACTGTTCACACTCCAGGGACTCCTGTTCTGCTTACCTCTGACTGCTCAGATGAGGTCTGGGTGAGTTGGGTCACAGTCAGGGAGGATGTGATTGCCCTGTTCTTGAGCATCTCTCCCACTGCTGCAGCCAGTGTTGTGCCTCCCTTTTGGGGAAGCACACTGTCATCATGATGTCCACCCTTGCTTATTCTATATTTTACTTTCTGACAAAAATTATCTGTCAAAAATATCTACTCTATAGATTATAACAGAAGTTTCTCTTGTATTGCAAATAAAGATTTGTATCCATGTCTGCTGGTTTCAGTGGGGGTTGAGCTGATTTTCTTTACAGTGGCTGTGGTGGGGCTGTATTTTTGAGCAAATGGCTGTGTGATGCCTGGTTGCTGGCTGGAGTTAAACCACACACCATGCAACTTCTCTTGGGTGATTGACTTCTTTTAAAGAGGCATTACTTTGAAATTCTGTGCTGCCAAAAATGCTCAGCACTTTTGTCATACATAGCAGCAATGATTCTAAACTCATAGCATACGTAGTAGTATTTGAGAAATCTGACATCAAATTCTAAAGGACTTTTGCCTTTTTTTTACTTCTCCAAATTTCTTCTGACATTTCCAGCTTTCTTCTCTTCCCTATTCCTCTGAGATTTTTCCTCAGGGAACAATGTCACAGGGAAAAATTTCCTCAGGGAAGTATGTCACAGTGGTTTCATTAGCTATAATACTATTAACTCTGCTTGTGATTCTGGATTTGCTCAGAAGTTTCTGATTTTAAAGCTTGTAAATCCTTTTCTTCTGGCTTACAATATCCACTACATGGTATCACAGGAATAAAACTTGTAATGGGAGACATGGGCAGGACAGATCTCTTCTGCCCTGTCTCCAGTGCTTACTACATCAATCAGAGTTGGATACAGGCTCAAATCTTTGCTGCAGTACAGCTCCCAGGAGATGTCAGGACCCACATAGTCAATATGTGTCAGTTATTGAGACAGGCTGTGAAAATTTGGTATTCTCAAACTGGGTAGAAATGCAGAGCCAGGTGAGGTTAATTTTTGAAAACTCCTTATTAGCAACCTTTATGTTTTTACAACTTCAACATGGAAGCCCACAGAAAAAGTTCAGTCCTGCAGAGGATCCTAAAATCTTTTCATGCTGACAGTGATAAACATGAACAGATTATCCCTACCCCTAATGCTGAGTGATTTCACCAACCTAGTGGGTAACATCCTTCTCTTAATTACATAGGAACAAGTAGGGAATTGCTGTAGTGACGTGAATGGAGTTATTTTGGATAGACACCAATACAGGAGAAAACACAATCTGGCGCCTTGAATGCTGCCAACAAAAGCTCAGTTGTATTATCCCATGATTTGACTGTGGCAGGCAGTCTCACTGAACTGATGTCTGACTTAGCTCCCACGGAAGTCAATGTGAACCTTTGCACTGATTAAAATGCTTTTCAGGAGACCCTCTCGGCAGCTGGATCAGATTTCAGATCAAGGGCTCCCTCACTGACTTTGATTGAAGCTCATATCCTTGATGGTGCTGACCTAAATGTCATCTCAAGACTGGCCCAGCTTTGGCTGAAATGAAGTGAAATTAAATGAATGAATATGAAATATTCTCTGTAGCTTGGTAGTGAATAGGGCTGTGGAAGAGCCACAGACTGTGACAGCAGTGCTCTTGTCCATCAGCCCAACCTTCACTTTCAATGGAAGAAAGACTCCCATGCAAGAGTCCTTGGGAATGTCAGGCATTATTTAACCATTGTATTAGCATACCTCTGCTTATTACCTTACAATGCTCTCATCGTGTTACAACATAGATGAGGACGAGTCACAAACCCTGGAGATTTATCTTCTCTAAAGGAATGTTTCCAAGACTCTAGCACAGTAAACACTGGAATTTAGCTGGGATTTAGAAGGAATGTATTTTCCTATTTGGTTTACAAGGTTTTTGTTTCCTGCCTTGCTATAGATTTCCAGAATTTTGGGTGATAGGGTTTCATTTAAATAATTCAAACTCCCAAGAAAAAAATCAGGCACATTTAATTTTTCATACAGAAGATATCTCAGATGACACAGTTTTGGACGTATGTGCCAGTGAGACCAGACTGCTAAAAAAAGTTTCTGCAGGATCCATTCAATCACTGAGGTTTGTGCCCAGCAAAATTTGCTTTAAATATTCACTTTTAGAGGACCTGGGCTTTGCAGTTTGTTTTCCTCTTCCATCCTAATGTGAGTTTTTTCACATTGAAAAAAGCTATTTTGTTTCCTCTGGAACTTTGGACCAAGGATGGGGATATGGTAGAAAGATTAAATAAGTGTGTGAAAATGACTATCTATTAAAAATCAAAAGGGAAACAAAAACAGAGTCTCTACAGACCTGACCTTTCAGCCAGATTCCTCTGTACATCTTGGATTATGGAAACACTGACGATCTGTCTGACTGACCACTGCAACATATTCTTCTTCCTTACTGCTTTTGACCCAAAGAACAGCTTATGAATAGCTGACAATGTTCCCTCCACTAGAGAGATCACACACTCATAAAAGGCAGGTTCATCTCTACCCAATACCATTCTTTCCTCACAGGATTCAATGTCCCTGTCCCAATTTGGACAGATTTTCTGTAAAATCATGTTGCAGTTTGGAGAATACAGTTCTCTGACATTGAAGAGATCACATTAAGATAACTCATCTTCTCCCTTTCCTCTGTAACTCCAAGCCCACAAGCTGCACCTTTAGAAAGAAAAAAATGGTTGACCACTCCAGATTACCTATAGTGTTGACTAAATTAAAAAATAAAGGACTCACAGCTGTTGTTATATAAGTGGAGTATGAGATATTCATAATTAATGGTGAACTAGTCCAAAATTTACCATAATTGTCACATTCTTACAAAAGATGACATGTAGCCAAAACCACAAACATTATGGCAGCCAGTTTGTTACCACACTAACATAAGCATATAGCGTGCAGGTCTGATGAGATTTCAAATGATTATGCTTTTAAACTGGCAGTGTTCTGCACCTTAGTTGCAGTTAGAAGATCCAGAGTCTGAGATTACTATAGTTTCGTAGAGTAAAATCTTGGGCAAAGTTGTATTTAATCTGATAGGGCCCACTACTGAAATCCTTACATGGTGAAATGACTCATTGATGTCACTGGAGTTTTGCCCGAATAAGAACTTCAGACTAAGGCCTGGAGGGATTATCTGTGCTCTTCTCTTACTCACAGTAAAACCCATAGACTCTAATGAATGTAAAATGGCCTAAATGGAAATATGGGACTTATATAAAGTTAAAAAGGATTTACTGAATTTACTGCAGATATCTCAATTTAGATTACTTTTTTCCCTCAGAAGAGGACTTTCTATAGAAGAACAGAAACAAGAACACCTGTAATCGGGATGTTACAGAAAATCTCTCAAGAATTGTGATTTTTCAACATTTTTTATTGATGTGGAGGACTGAAGACAACTTCCAAGAAAAGTGCAGACCTCCTAAGGTATCATCAAATTGAAAGATTTTTCTTCATTGTTTTTCATGCACCTTTTGAAAGTAGCGTACTCACTGACCCTGGATTTAAAATCAATGCTGTAAGAGGCTGATTTTTTCCAAAGAGGAAACAACTGCAGCTACTTGGGTTGGTCCCCATTAGCAAAGACAAAAATATTTGAGGAGGGAGCATTTGGATCCAGTGCAACCAAAAGCCAACTCTGGGGACTTGTGTGCAATCTTCTTGCTCCATAATTCTCCAGTAGGAATTGTCCTCCTGGACAAGAATCAGGATCTGGACCTGACACCTATCCTTCCTTCCTTCCCAGCTGATGTCAAATTGAAGAACATGGACAACAGAAGGAGAACACACTGCTGGGAGGGAGAATTCTCTTGCTTTCACCTGCGCTACCAGTAATGCAATTTGCTAGCAGACAGAGGAGAGTAAGATTTCTTATTTCCCAGGCATGGTGGGTATTTTCAGAGACAGTTTCCAGCCATCCTGAAAGACATGATGAAAGTGTGAAGTCAAAAGAATACTTCATAGTCTGCACCATGGCATGTGCCCGTGTTAGATTATATCTGGGGTGCTTGACTTCATGAGGGAGTCTGGCCCCACTTATCCTGGAAAATGGTCTTTTAGTTCCCTACATCATGTTCCTTAAATTCTTCTGGGCTGGTAGATGCTTTAGTATTCATCCTGACAGGTGTCAGCACCACTGACATTGCCTGCCCCTGACATCTGTACGTCATTCTACCTTGACAAGACTTTGCTTCACCTTAAAACAAACCAACCAACCAACCAACCAACCAACCAACCAACCAACCAACCAACCAACCAACAGCACCNAACCAACCAACCAACCAACCAACCAACCAACCAACCAACCAACCAACAGCACCAAAAAGCCATGGAGATACCAGAAACACTCAATGGCAACTGTAGCAGCATTAAATTCACTGCCTCTGTTTTCCAGTGCCACAGAACTTCCCATTCCACAGCAAGTCAATGCTGAGGGACTGCTCAATGCTCCCTGGTGCATTCACAGCACAGGACACCCTCTGATCCTTCTGACAGGCTGTTTCTGCAATATCCTTGGTGTGTGAAGGTTCTGAGCACCTTCTCCTGTTGATGGCATCAAGTGGAACATCTCGGTTATGCAGTCTGGAGATTGGACAGGTAGAGCTTGGAGGGAGATGGATAGTGCTCAAAAAAAAAACCCCAAATCAAACCCCCAAAAAACACTCTTCCAAAATTAACACTTTGTGATTAATTACATTGACATTCAACTAAAAAGGGGATTAATGGATGTTAGACCAGGCCTATAAAGTACTACACTTTGCTGGTGAATACTTTTTTGTATCTTCATCTTGTTTGGGACAGTCCATTTCCTCAGCCTCTCAAACAAACCCATAAATGGGAGACTAACCTGAAGTGTTATCCCACTAAATGGCAAAGTAGTTTTTCATGTTCTTCCCTAGCACTAGGGCTCTGTTTTTGAAGGCAGAGAACTTAGCTAGCCTTGGTATACTTGGTATACCAAGTGTATATATATAGCTTGGTACTCCCAGCAAGTAGAGAGACTTTGTTTGTTGTGTCATGAAAATGAACAACACATTTTCAATGTTAAATAAACATTTATCCGAAGGTTCCGCATGACTGCTTAAAACTTAAGTAAATCAATCACTGTAGGTTAACCTTTGCTCATGACACTATTCTTTCTTTCTGAAAGCACTGTAACTATCAGATCTCACAGTTGCATGTTTTTTCAACATGCCACTGTCAGGAGAAATACTTAGTGGAGAAATCTGGCACAGCAAATGCTTTTCCACCCAATGCTCTGTGGAGCTCAATAAGTTTATGGGTTGCTATGCTGTATCTTAAGGACATTAAAGATACAGTTTCAGCTACAATCCATCTGGAAAAATATCATGAATGTGAAACTATTGAGAGTTTAGAAGACATTAATGTTCCCTGGCACGTGCATATCAGTGCAGTTCAATTACACAGTTACAAGCATGCTTTCTGTCTAAATTGGCTCTGTGGAACTGATCCTAACATGTCATACCAAGGTGTTTGCATTACAAAGGTTTATTGTGATGGAGTTTAGCTGTAAGAGATGAGAATATGAAGACACAAGAAAACATTTTCAAGGAATTGAGGCCGTGGCAAACAGTGGCTGCTCTGTGCTCTGACAGAGCAAATATTTTTGTACCTGCAAAGCTTGGTAAGATGGGTAAGCAGAAAAGTTACCCAGCTTAACTCAAGACCAAAATAGAAATCCAAGAAGAGCAAGGTGTCCTGCTCATTGCCAGGCAGCATTTTTTGTTTAATTCCCTCTGCCAGTCAGTACAGATGGCTGTTTCACTCTGCCTGCACATCTGACACAGGTGATAGCACTGCACTAATTCAAGGCAGGAAAAACACATGGATTGAGACAGAAGTGGAGCTCTTTCAGTGATGGCATGCTATTTTTAGAGTAGGGTAGAGGATACAGCAGAGGTGGACAAGGTAGGATCCTTTTCACCACATATGGCTGAGCCAGCTAATACTTGTTCCAGAGGGACTCTTAAAGAATCTTCTCACTTCCCTGGAAACTTCTTTTTTTTCCTCCTGTAAAATGCTAGAGCACTTTTAGTTTGGATGAGAACAACTGTGACAGGAGCTGGTACGGTGGGGAACATACCTTATGTGTCCTGCCTACCTTTTGGAGGTAATTTTCTTTTGACCAAATGTCTCAGTTTTTCTTTGTTCTACAGAGATTTTCAGTGACAGACAGCAAAATCTCAGCAGTGGTCAAGCCATGTACAGCCATGGGATGTGCTTTCTCTGTCTCTGCTGAACTGAACTGTAAGCATACTCTGTGGGCTTACAGTGTCCTCCTTCCACGATCACTGAGGATCCCTGAAGCCCCAGTGAGCTCTTGCTGCTTTCCCTATATGGCAGCTGTTGTCTTTCCTTACTCAGCCAGACCCAAGAGTCTGGGGTGCTGTTCTCTAACACAGGAAGTGGACCTTGCTTCTGCATGCACCAGGTACCTGGAGATCCTTTCTCTCGTGTATGTCAGAGCTGTTGCAATGGTTTACTTCCTACTTCAGGTTTGCCCTTGCAGGTTTCTAGGGATGATTCAGGCATTTCCTTGCAATGTGTAACTAGGCCTGACCAGGCTTTAATCTATGGCCTGAAGATGAAGAGATACCTAAGGAGTTTATAGGCTCACTAGTGTGTCTTACTCTATGTTACCAACTGCATGGGGCCCTTGTCTCCACCCTCTGGGTAGAGATCCCATTCCCAGGGCCAGCGATGTGTATGAAAATTGTATGGACTCATAAAAGACACAGGGCACTTTGTCACAGCCTCTCTAAAATGCTATCATCAGGCATAAAAAGTGCCATAATCTACTTCCACATTATTTACAAATCCTGTAATTGGTGGGTTTCCATGCCAATGTGGAGCACAATCCATGCCTCCTCACAGCTTTATCTGGAAGTTTATTTCCTTCATGTCTGGAGACCCTTTGATTTAGGCAACAAGCAACTTCTTTACTAACTGAAAACACAATAAAACCTTGCAAATCCCAAGAAATTCCAGCCTGCTTCTGGAGAACATGCAGGACGATACATGAAGCATGTACAACCTGAAACTCAGGTGATACTAGGGATGTAAATGGGAGCCAGAAAACCCTGTGAGATTAGTTTCCTCGAGTTTAACGAAGAAAAAAGGCACCCTTTACAGGAAGGTTCAGAGTGAGCACCTAACTTAGCTGCTTTGCATCTCTCTACTGAGAATGCTGTCTCTGCTAACTAGAGGAGAAGATTTGAGTGTTTAGACTTACCGAGACAAAGACATCTGTTGTGAGTCCTGTTTCTCCCTCACCTGCAGGCTCTCACACACTCAAAATCTGCAATGTGTTGGTGGTTTGTCAGGACTGGTAGGCATCTACTTATTGCTCAGGTGAGGCTCCCAAGGTGGGAAACAGGGCAGTGTTTCACTTTCTACCTGCTGTGTTTCACTGCCATGCAGCCTCTCCACCCTCTGTGGGGCTGTCCAATGCAATCCCCAGAGCACCAGACTTGACTGATTTCGCCCAAATTGCATCTTGGATGGTAGGAAGTTTGGATGACAGACAGCTTCAGGCTATAAGTAAATCTGCTGAAAAAACCTGTAGGTAGATAAAATACTGTTTTCCTTGCAGTTGCTACCAGGATGCCCTTGTTGTGAATGTTGGCATCCCCACAACCCAGCAACAATTGCTGCCCACTCAAGACCATGATGGAAAATCCCTGAGTTCTGCCACAGGACTTTCCCTTTTCTCCATCTCTAAATAATATCCACGAAAACCATGCTGCTGCAAAACCACTATGGCTGTGCTAATCTTCTGGTTAAAGAGCTAAGTGATTTCCTCCATTTTTTGAGGTAAACCACTAACCCAAGTCAATTGTGTACTGTGTTGCTGGTTTGAGCCTCACCCTAGAAAAGCTTTATCCAGCAATCAGAGAGGTGTTAATATACATTGTGCCTTCCACTAGTAATGGCAAAATGAGCTGTAGTGGGTGACATGGGAGTGGCTGTCATTGCTCCCTGCTTGCCCTGTGGGCAGACAGCTGCCTGCAGCCTGGGGCACAGACACAGCCCCTTCAGTGAGTGCCTGCATGGACAAATCCAGCAATTCCTTTGAAAATTGCCATTGCAAGAAAGGGATTGGCCTTGAAGGTACTACTTTGCTTCAGGTCAGAGAAGGATTTTTTAAACTCATCCCTTTGAAAGGAAAACTGCAAACAAATGATTGTTTTCTCCAGCCGTGCAGCAAAGTCCTGTTTGAAGCAATTTTGCCCTTGAGGCAGAACATATAAAAGATACACCCCAGTTACAACCAGCTGCAACTTGCTGGGGAAAAACCACTCCAGCAGCGCTGGATCCCTGGTGCAGAGTGACTCACGAACAATGTTTATCCTTCATTATGATGCAGGTTTGGTTCATTCATTGTCTAACTATTATGTCACTAATTAGAGACCCTTAACTAACTAGGACAGGAGATGTTCACAACAGCTTGGTGGGGTGGGGGGAGTGACAAACAGGTCAGAGACTAGACGTGACCTAGCTTTAGAACGGCGGGAGAGTTGGGAGAATCAGGAACAAAAACTTCTTGTCTGAGGGTCTCTTCCCCAGCTGCCACAAAAAGAAACATGTTTTTCTTGCTAGGCTGTGGGCTACAGAGGCAATGCTTTGCCATAGTTGACTTATTCTGCACTTATTGCTAATATGGGCAGGGAAACAGAAGTGGGAAAACAACTGCATCCTTTTAGAGCCAAATAATTCTCATAAAGAAAGCAGCAATCAGAACTAATATCAATACTCTTTATGGGTAAAGTGACAATGCTCTATGCTGGATGAGTAGACAATGGCAAAAGAACAAGTTACCTGGAAGAAAATCTGCTCTTTTACAGGACAACCCTTTATTAGTCTATTATAAATATGTGTGGCCTTAGCCCTCAGTAAACGTGAGGTCTAGCATTCTGCTAGGCAAAGACAGCTAATACAATGTGTCCAGCAGATTGTATATTCTCTGCTTCTTGCTCACTCCAAAATGAGTGTGGACCTAATAATTCTAAAAAAACTGCTAAAAAAGCCTCACCATGGATGTCCATAGCATCTACATTTATGAAAGCTGCTAGGTGGAATAGTCTAAACTACTCACATGGAAGCACCCATGAAAAGAAGGCAGTTCAGCTTGGAAGCAAACTGCCTGAAAGTGTGAACTTGAGGAATTTGAAAAAGCAGGCATCAGAATGTTAGTCCTTCATGTTTGCAATTAGCAACCAAACATATGAGGGTGAGGGAAGACTGCTTGCTTGGGACGAAGCAGCTGTTACACAAGAGGCGCAGCAGTGCTGAGAATCCCAAGTCCAAGGCACAGAAACCTCCCTGTGAAACAGATGTATGACCACGTGCCCTGCCTGCATGCCCCGCTGCATGGAGCTGTGGCACTTACAAGTGGGTGATTGCACACAGCAGGCTGAAGTGGGGCTTGTCATGGTCAGCATTTGATGAGAGTTGTCTCTCTTTCAGCCAAGGCATTTCATATTGAAACTCCTCTATAAAGCACTTAGAAATTAAAATAATTTTGTAAGCGGTAAGTAGTTAGTGTTTATCCTACTGGTTTTGTTTCTTTCTTATTTACCACTCTGCTTCCCATGTTTTGCAGTGGAACCAGCTGTGCCCTCTTTTCACAAAGCCCTTGGCTCTCGGCATTCACTAGAAATATTTTCCAGCTGTGAGATGAAAGGTAAAAGGTTTAAAATTGTATAGTGGACAGTAGACCTCTGAAACAGTTTATTCACAGTGAATCTGACATACTCTCTGCTAAATATCACAGGTTATAATAAAACCTTTGAGTGTAACAACCTGACAACTTATTTTGGAAAATATAAAAATGGGACACCTGGGAATCTGAACTCTTTTGGCTGTGTTGCCTGGCAGTGGGCAATGTCCACTTTTGTTCAGAGGGCCCTAGAACATTCCAGCTCAACAAGCCCAGCTACATGCTGCCTAGATCCTAGCAAAGGAAGCACTGTGCAGCAGCCATTGCCCAATTCTCTAGGCAACCTTTCTGTCCTGATTATTTACTAAGCAATGTGGCAGCTGTATAAAATCATCCTGCTTAGGGGTCCATGCCCTTTCATCCATGTATTGCTTTTCCAAAAGTGCTTCTCTCTTGGCATTGTAATTAGGCCTTCATCATCAATTAGACCTTCATCAAGGAAACATTCCTTCTTCCCCCTCATCTCCCCCACTCCTTGCCCCATTTGGTGGTTTTCTCTCTCTCTGGTTCCTCTTGCTTCAGCTGCTCAGATCAAGAATGGTAATATTTTCATTACATCTAAATACATTCCACCTACTCATTGCCACAACATGCCTTTAAACTAGCTGGAGCAAAAACCCATTCCAACAGGTAAAATATTCCTGTAAGCTCAAATGAGCTTTGGAACAGTGCAATGCTCTATGAAATTGTGTAGGCCAGAGTAGATACTGTCTGCAGCTGAATTAGACTTCAACATAAAAGGTTGGAGGTGGGCCCATTGGAAACCACAAACCTGGGTTCTGCAGCTCATTGTGACTGCACACTCTTCTGCTGGGCTCATAACAGCATCTCCCAGTAGTCCAGGGTGCTTCAGATCCCAAGGTGTTTAAAATCCAAACTCAAGTTTTCCTGAAGTTCAAGATGTCTAAATTCAATGGCCAAAAAGAGGAAAAACTCAGCAGTGCTGTTTCTTTTGCTTGGTCCCAAGCCCAGCATGTGGTTCAGAGATAGATCTGTGTAAATTTGCTTTTGGTGTGAAAACCTCAGCTCCAGTCAGCAGCAATCCTTCACTCTGGGAGGCATGTTAGTCCTTCTGTCTGCTCCTCAAGTCTGGGTCAGGGCATCTTCAATCTTAGCAGGGTGTAAAATATCAGTTAGAAAAGCTATGGAAAGAACAAGAGGAGGTGCAACACCTGGCCCATTCAACAGAGCCTCTCAGAAATAAGCCTTTGACAGCATAATCTGACCATTCAGGTCCATAATCTAAGTTGACAACACGGATTGCTGTTACAGAAGAGAAAACTGGAACCACGTTTTCCCAGATTGTGGAAATTAATCTGGTCAGAGGAGATTCCATTTCCAGAGTGACAGTAGACAGATACCCACCTCCTCCCTGCAGCACCTCTCACTTACAAGTCACCAGCTGGGATTTGGGCAAGAGCGGCTTGCTCAGTGTAATGAGGCTTCCCAAAGCTTGAGAGACCAGTGACCTAGAGGTCAGCCCCCAACCTGTGGGCTCAGAAGAGGATGTGGGGGTGGGAAGGCCTCAACCTCATGCTGCCTTTGGCAGAGCATCATGTTTGGAGGGGAGAGCTGCACAAACCTGTGTGAAGCTCAGGATGTTCCCCATAACTCCAGCCCAGCCCACATGCACTCCTGAAAAGGGCCAGCCAGGACAGGTAGCAAACAGTGGTTTCTAAGGACCTTTTTGTGGCTGCTACTAACTGATTATTCTATTATGAAAATGCTCCCTTTGGTTCAGAGCAAAGAACTGAGCCAAAGCAGAGAGGCAATACTCAACTCTGGGAAGGAAGGATGAGGAAGTAACCTAAATCCTCACATTTATCAGTAGAGCTGCTCTCAGGTGCTCTTCTCCACAGTGCTGATGGTGAGGAGCACGCTTATTTTGTGAGCTGCCAGGCAGGCAGCACCTGCACCTTCTGTCTTTTTTTTAGCTCATTGTTCATGCAATAGCTTTTCTGGTGAGACTCAGGCCAAGCAAGACCAGATGGAATTTATTGCAAGGAAGTTTGTGACTGTCTGTCTGAATAAAAGTTGAGACTTGTGAGTAACTGACGTGAAAAATGTTTTTCCAGGAAAGCTTCTGTTGATCCTGTTAATCACACATGTACAGTGATATGTCCAACATAATTGGCTCTCCACTGTTTTTTCCCAGTAGAGAAAAGTGAGTATTTTGACACTGGACTACCACATTTTGCTCATTTACATTATAAAACCACAAAGAAAGGTTTGTGTTCCCTCACAGTTGGGTAGGGAAAAGGAAAGAAATCACAGCTGTACCTCAGTTTCTCTTCAGAGTGGAATAACAAACAAGCAGAAAGGTTGCACAAAGAGATATGGTGGCTTGTTAAAAGCTTCCCCAGTGGTCAATAGAAGATGATAAACCAAGTCTAGATCTCTTGACTCTCATCCAAGTACCTTTTCATGGGACTTTATTATTTTCACTGATTGTATCTGTTCTTTTTTTAAATAACTTTCATGTTTAAAAGATATATCAATTGGATCTTGGCTATTTAAACTGAAAAAAAAACCAAAAAACCAAACCATAAAGGAGGCTAGATATGATAGTGAAATGGCAATTAAGTCAAAAATAAATGCATGGTTTGAAGCATTGTTTTAGGATATAAAATGTAGGTGATTTGTTCAGAGAGAAAAACAAAGGTTGACTAGCACATTCTAAGTTATCAGAGGTTAAAAGCAAGAAGCATGAATTCCTTTACAATCCAGAGATTGCAGGGAGGAATATTGACATAATTAGATCAGTACAAATGAGCCCCAACAAAAGTGGATTGCTCCTTCATGCAGTTTGCTATTAAGCCATTCTGAGAAATTGAGTGGTAAATTGCATCAGCCATTGAAGCAAATGTTACATCTGAGCTTAAAGAAATGCATAATTTAATTGAAACTATGATAACTTTTGCTGCAGAGATGACTAATAGGGGCAGTCGAATCTGATAATGCAGGACACAGGAGGATATAAATAGATAACTCTCAGCACGGGGAAGGTGTGGCAAACCTTTATACCCTGTCTGACAAGGCAGAGAGAATAGATTTTCCTAATTCATGATAAATTGCACTAATCTTAACCTAAATTCCATCAACAGTGATAGAGGAAATGTGGGTGAATTTTTGAGTAAAGAGACATTCATGCTCTTTGCATTGTCCCAGTCAGTGGGAAATGCTCAACTGATGCACTACTGGTGGTCAACTGGACTTGACATGTAAACACAGGTAGGACATGCTCAGAGAGCTTCTTGCTTTCATACCTATGTGCAAGTGATATTTTTCTTTGATGCTATGTGCACCTGATCCAGGTATATTTGGGCCAATAAAGCAATATTACCATTAAGAGCTAATATTAATATTACTGAGCTTGAGGTCTGAGTCCAAGATAAATAAAAATAAAAATATATTTGTTTCCCCTCCTGTATTAAGGCATTAGTGAGGACCAACTCACAAGCAAACAACAGGAACGAATCAAACCTACTGTAAAAGGCTTTTGTTACTCCAATAAAATCAATATGTGTATGAAGAATTTTGCAAACAGCTTTGCATAGCACTTAGTATATGGTAAACCTCACATAGATCTTTTTTATCTGGGTTATAGGATAGCGTTAGCTCCTTCAGAGTTAAAACGAGATCTCAAACAAGTGACAGACAGCCTGCAGCTTTAAATAACAGCTCTGGAGAGGAGCTATTTCAGCACAACAGATGCCTTTCTCCTGTGAAATTCCCCTGCACAGGAGATGCTTGGGTTCATGTGTGCTTAACTGTTCCATCCTTCAGCACTTCCTTTCCCCAGAGTGAGGGAAAGTGGAGGAGGGTTCCACTTCCAGCAAGGATGTAAATGCTCTTTTGAATTACACAGAGAAAAGTGAAGGACTCTCCCTAGGCAGTCTGACATGTGTTAAAAATGCCTTTATTGTAGGTATATCCTTGTGTCTTCCTCCAGTGAATAAGTAAATGAGAAGGTTCAAAATGCTTTAGCAACACAAAGAGCCCAGTTTAACTTCCAAACTTGGTGCAATCTTTCCTTCCACTCCTACTAAAAAAATCCCACAAAACAGCAGTAGGCAACAGGCTCCCAAATGCTTCTGTTGTAGTTACACTTCAGTGTAGGAGAGCTCCGGCCACCAGTGGCTTACTTTTTTTAGCAGGAGAGAAGAAAGCATGGAAGATTTAGGACAAACCACAACAAACATGAGCTCAAAGCTGCTGGGGAAACAGTATTCATTAAACAGAGAAGGGTTTCTCTGTGCCAACATTTCCAAGCCGTTTCTTCCTGATTTAGCCCCATTGCTGCACACAGATATATGGTTGGCTGTAGGGCTTGACTGACCCCAAACAGCTTTTTTCTTTACTCTTTCACCAGGCCAAACTTAGAAAGGTTAGAAAAACACCTTTGACGCAGTCTACTGCAAGAAGGAAGATAGCATGACTATTGTTGAAGTATGGGGGGACACATGGAGGAAGATTGTGCCTCACAGTGTAATGTACAATGGCTAAGAAATAATAACGAATGCAAAAAGATGGAGAAAAAATTACAGGACCAAACAAATGTTCAAAACTTGTAGTTAAAGATCAAGTAATACCAAATCAAAGGGAATTTGAACTGCCTTGCCCAACAACCAGAAATATAAGCCTGACCAGTAATACAAAAATAGCATCTTCTTATAAAATGAAAAATCTGTGCTAAACCACAAAGCTTCAAAGCATAATTTGGTTTTTCTGTTAAAGTATCATCCTACTCCGCCAGACACATTCCTGCTCCTGTCTTTTCAAATAGGAAAAGAGAGGGAGAAAACTGCTCAAACATAATGGAAGAGACTCATTAAAAAATTACAGAACCTATAGCAATTACAGATACAGATGTGGAAAGAGTTTCTTAGAAGAGAGATTTTTAGGACTTTGGCTCTGGGCTGCCCTTCATGGGAATCTACTCTTCTTCTTATTCATACCTCAGCCTTATACATCAGACAAATAAAAGCATGATGGCTATAAAACTGGATTGTCTGAAGAGACCTTGGTATAAGGAATTTTTGCATTAAAAAATGTTTTCACAGCTATAATTTTTTTTTATGTTACTTATTTTTATAAAATCTATAACAGGTGCTTAAAATACACAGGAAGTCAGCAAAAAAATTTTGTTTATATGACTCAGCATCTGGAAAGGCAACAGAAAGCTTGGACCCAGCACTGAGCCACTGGCAGCTTAGTGTCTGTCTTTTTCCCATTCATTTTCACCCCCCTGCACTCCCTCCCCACACAATTCATTACCACATCACTTCTAAATCCACTGGAACAGGATTGCTGATGCTGTGTCTGCTCACAGACCTCTCTAAGCATCTCTAGTGTTCTGTGAAGGTCTTTGTTAAAAGCTTTTTAAAAGTTTGACTAGATTAGATCTACCACTTTATTCCTCCTGGCTCTCTGAATGTGCAATATAAGCATCTGAGCTTTGAGTTTGAAGGAACAGTGACAATAAGAAAAGCACAGGCAAAATTGACTGGTCAATGGTCTGCCTAAAGTAATGTATTTATTCCTCATGATCTTCATGCAAAACTGTAATATAAGTATTTTTTCTTTTCATGGTAAGATCAGTTGATAGTTCAAACATACCAAAATTAGACCTCACAGAGAGGGGTACTCTAGCTCCTTACTTGGTGTGATCTGTGAATACATTCTTTTCTGAGTCCTAAAGCTATGGTAGTCCTTCTAACAGCAATCTTCCTTGAGGCTTTTTTGAAGTGCATTTGTGTGTGGAATAGAAAAGGAGGGAGCAAAAGGAAAAGTTAATTATACACCAGGAGAGGGGAGAGAGGGAGAAGATAATAATCCATTAATACAGTTTATGCAATTTCCAGATGTTTGTTAATGAAAAAAACATAGAAGGGATGAAATTAAGAGGAAAACTTAAATAAAAATACTTGCAAACCAAATTCACATTTGTCTAAAGTTTGCTGCAGCTCAGAAACCCTTTGTGTGAACCTGGACTGATTTATGATTTCGCATCAAAACCACTCCACCCAGGGGATTTTGCATGGTTAGGTTGTGAGACCCGATGATTCTCACTACTTCCAGGGTTTATTCAATTCCCAGAACACAAAAGAAAAGCCAGAGGGTGCAGGCCTGCATGAGCTGACATAAAAGAGAAAACAGCAAATCTCTGAAAAGAATAAGGGCCAAGTTTTACATAGCTCCAGTTGTGAACTAGGAATTTCCACATATTCTTTCCACACTAGTGATTCCTTTGAAACTGCACCGTCTTCCCCTTCCATCCCGGAGAGCCTGAAGTTACATGTGTCTTGACTCTTCTCTAATTACATAACTTGGCCCTCTGTCCTCATCGGCAACGCTCCATTAAAGCTCCCAGATTCGGGATGGAGGAGGAACTCGGAGCTCTGGCGCATGCCCCAAGTCATGTAAGGCAGAAGTGATCCTGCAGCTGCACAGCTCCCTCCATGCTCAGCATGGCTGTCCTGGCTTGCGCCAGGCTATTTTTAAATCACAGTATGCCATTTCCTCAAGCTTTTCATTCTTCTGTCTCTCTATTGCTTAGAAATGTTATTCTCATTTGTTTAAATGTCTGGAATCCCAAGCAATTATAATTTCCTTTCTCATCTCTGTTGAGTGCAGGCTGCTGTTTCTCAATCTTGCTTACCCTTTTCAACACACGGAATTTAGACTTCCCGTAAGAAATATGCAGTACCCTCTGACACTGCTGCATCTGCTTCTCAGTTCATTGAAACTGTGTCCAGGCCAATGCCAAACTGTCCTGAGAATCCCACAGATGCTCTTTCCCTACTTTACTTGGCATGCATTTCCCTTGTTGTAATTGTTCATTACAGCTTCAAATCTACACAGAGAGGACAGCAGTTACTAAGCTGGAGGTACTACATCCTTGCATTTATCCTTCCAGGATGTTTCAGGAGTCTGTTTCTCTCCTTTGTGGAAGAGATATAGAGGTTTACTCAAAAAAGTAATCTATTTGAGTATCAAATTGATTGACAGTGAAAATAAGAAACCCACAAGTACCCATCTGCAAATAAAATCCTTAAATAATGCTGAAATATGGTCTCTTCTATGCAGCTACAATTATTTCTCCTTGGAATATGTATTTGTGCAGCTCATCTTGCAGTGATGTCTGGGAAATAATACAACTAGCACACTACCAAGAGTTTTGCAGGCTGACAGACTGAAGCTACCACTCAGTGTGATTTAAATGGCTAGCAAAAAGAAGGATGTATCTTCTAGTTCTTGCAAACAGCAAGGACCAGAGGCCCAAAACTGTTGCTACTGCTGCCGTTGCCACTGCTGGTTTCCAACCCATGAGGAAGCTGTCTCCTAGGTGATTACTCCTACTGAGAAATCACCATTATTTGCAATTCTCTCTCAAAGACTGAAATGGTTCTTGTCTGAATTTGGTCGTATAAGTATCTGTGTTTTCAACAGGAAATTTTCCACTTCAGCTTCTGGAAATGTGGTCAGTTCTCCTTTTGTTTCTGGCAGCTGTTGGGCAGCCTGCACTGCCCAGTCCTCAGCTGGTACAAGGCAGCATAACTCTTTCCCAGTAAATGGGGTTGAACCACACCGTGCCATGGAGAATGTCACACCATGGGACAGTGCTTGCTCTGTAAAGTAGGTGGTACTCACCTGCTTAAGGCTTGTTGATGTTTTTCTGCAATTATTTACTGACTGTTATATAATGGTATGTACCACACCTGAGTTGCTCTTGTGCTGCTGACTGACTGAAAATGCATTCTGTTGTGATCTGGGTTTGTGTCATCTGCCGGTATTTTAGATTAACAAATGTGCTCTCAGGGAGACAAGTCTGAGGCCAGGATTTTTCTTTTTTCTTTTTTTTTTTTTTCTAAAAAAACCCCAAAACAACAACAACAGAACAAACCAATTACAGGCTATGGCTCTGGGTGATCAGTTCACCCATTCCTACTTCTTGAAATATTTCTCATTACACAAGGCCTGTGCCACTGGAAGAACACATGCTGCAGAGAATCCTGGCATGGTAATCACAAATCAGTTCCCATTCCTGGATGAATCAAGAATGGTTCATATTAAGTAGTAGTCCAAAGTTACAAAAGTTTTAACATATTTAAATAAGTTAGAGATCTGATGAAAAGGCTGAGAAAGGAAAGAACACCATGTGCTTCCTTTTTGATATCAAACTGCTGAGTATCTCCTGGGCTGGTCCTATTAGTAAAATTTTCCAAGTCAATTAGACTTAAGATGCCATCCTAATCCCTATTTGCTATGGAGCTTCTCCCAGACTGCAAAAGGAGGCAGAAAAAGTAGCACATGATGAAACAAAACTGCCAAATTCTCACCTCCTTGACAGCCACTTAGATGTGAAACAAGTTGGCACTTATCTGAAGTCAGACCTGTCTATAGGACTGTTGGAAGAATTTGACAATTTCAATACCTCAGACTGTTTTCAGGCACACTTTCTGTTGGCTCCTGTGCAGCTGTCAAATCTGCAGGGTACCTGGCTTGAATCTGACTAAGGATGTCTTTTTCCAACTGGGAAATTACTTCAGATTGTGCAATGTTGTCAGGAGGTTTAGAACTTTAAAGCTAAACCTGATATTAAGCTTATTTTACTGCATGCTTTCCTGGCTTGTGCTGCATCTTTGAAACAAGTCTGTGCAATGCAGGCTCATTTGTCTTCGTCTGGGGTTTGAGCTTGAAGGAAAAAAAGGAAAATGGTTTGTGGAAGCTGGCAGGTTAAGAGAGAACAGGAATCCTACCCACCATTTCATCTTTTTCTGTGTGTGTACAAAGTCAAGTGCTTTCAGCACAGGTACACCCTAATCTTCTAGTTGCCATCTGAGAATGGAGACGAAAGGATGTCTTAGTTAATAATCTGATTAATTCGTTCAGTTTGATCTTTGAATTAGAAAGATGTGCTGACTTCCACATCTCAGCATTTCAAAGAGTCTGCACAGTCCTGAGAGAAATGTCTGAACACATTTCAGGTTGTGACACTGGGTTTGTGGCCCCAGTGCTGGGATGGTCCCTGCTGATGCTGTAACCAATGAAGTGCAACACCATGTCCTCTGGCAATAGCTTTTGGACCTAGAGGGTCTAAAATAATGAGGTGTCATTCTGCAGCGTTTTCCCCAATTTTAGATTTTTAACAAGTTATGTAATTATGTAAAATCTTACTCATTTAAGAGTAGTAATTTTCAAAGCAGTTGCAGTTATCAATAAAAGAACAAGAGAAGAGTAGAAATGACATGACATTTCTTTAGTAAAGTGTTCTCAAAGCGACCTTTATCTCTTGTAGAAAGCTGAACGATGAATAATCCCAGCAGCACACTGTTGTACACTAATCTCTGTTTTCAGGATATTAAGAAACCTATGCCAGCTCATCACTTTCCCATCTGGAATAATCTTTAGAATAACTTCTAAGTAGTTATTACTCTAGTTATTGCATGTAAAATTGCTGTTGTTTCTCTTTCTGAGCTTGTAGAAAACACCACTTTTAAAAGACATTGTGTATAGTAAAATATGCATAATAAAATACATCTGGCATTGCAAGGCCAGCTTCATTCCTTTACCACTAACATTTTTAGGTTAAAGACTGCATGTTTGCAAAGCCCAGTGCTTTTTGCCAGTGCTCTCATAGCTTTTCAATGTCCTACTCGTTAAAAATGACCAGCATCAGTACTTAAGAAAAAAAAATATAGGAGAAAAACCCAGATAGCTGAATGCCCCATCAAAAATTACATTCTGTCATTCTCAGCTTCCTTCACATTTTCTAAATCAACAGATATGCCCTTGCAGTAATAACTCCTCCTTGAATGTGGTACCAGCGCTACTATCAACCTAGGTCAAGCCCAACTGATGACTTCGAGCAGTTGTGAAATACTGATTTGAAGTGTTCTTTTTCCTTTCTCAGCTACAAGAAAGGATGTAGCTGTTTTCCAGCAGAATCTAATGTGTTTGGGTACTCTAAGTCAGAAACCTCACAGATATTGTCCACATCTAGGAAGCACTGAGCTCCCTGGGTAAGAGGCTCCCTGTGGGATTCCCAGCTTGGGCACAAAACAAAATGAAAACTTCAGCAAGGGCACTATCTCCCAGGCATCAAGAGCTGACATCCTGGTGGGCTGATTGTACCTTGCAAGAACAGCACACATGACCTAGGATCACTTTCCTTCTGTATCCTCATTCAACCCTGCGTGTCTTTTGTGAGCCCTCACAATTCATTGGATGTTCCAAGGGGCCTCTCTGTTACTCCCATTCATCTCTCTTTTTTGTCTTCTATGACAAATGCTTCTGCTGTGCTTCACCAGCACAACTTTTATTTCAGTGAAAACCCTGTCTCTGAAGACCAGGCTGGTTCACTGCCCTCCTCTCCATTCCCCTGCTCTCCAACTCTGTGCTGCCAGCTTGCACAATTACTGAACTTTCACCCCTGTTCTTGCCAAGTTAATGGTTTCCCTATAGACTGAATAGATGGGCATTCCTTCCTTGCTGCGTTCCTTTTCCTTCTTGAGTTTCAGAAATGCACATAACTTTAAGCTACTCTCCAATTACAGCTAAATTATTCCCTAAGGCAATTAAGGTGAAACATTACTTGGGAAGACTTTGCTAGTGTTTCGAATTAACAGCAGCATTTGATACAGTTGTCAGTATATTTCCATTAACAGCGCTAACCTCCCCACCCTCCCTGCAAACCCATTAAATTGATCTGATTCCCATGGAGCTGATGGGAAGAGTCCAGGATGCAATTTCTCCCGGTGAAGCTGAACTAAAACATTTGCAATGACAGGGTGATTCTCAGATCACTCGGCTTCATTTATTGATCTCTTCCATTCAGTGCATTACAACCCAAAAACCTCTCCCTCCCCCTTTTAATCACCTTTAATCAGTGGTAGATCATGTTTCAGCAAGGCTTTAATGGATTCTTGAGGATAGTTATGGAGTGCTTTACCCTTATAACTTGGCGGCTGTGTAATCACTCCACTGCTTAAAATCCATCTGATTTTCTGGAATTCTTCTGAAGAGAACTGAAAGGAGGCTGACAGTGACAGAATTACACTGCAGCAGGGAAGTCTGCCCACGTATGTGGTATTTGCTATTGGTTACTCATTCCTCTCTCCATATGCCTACCAGTGACAGTGCACGATATGCAGTGAGAGAACAGCAATGCTCATCCACAGGTTTTCAAAAAGGCCTGGTTATCCATGTATGCACAACTTATTTCCAAGACTTATTCCTAAGTTACACTGTCCAGTGCAGCACTCCCTTTACTCTATTTATACAGCCTGAGGTTTCATTTCCTATTGACAGAGGATAAGGATAATCTTTGTGCAACCTAATTCTCTAAGATACAATCAAGGTCCGTATGATCTATCACTGCTTGAGTAATGTTGGCACCAAGCTAAGTCCTAACTGAATGACAAGGTCATTTTTGCTCAGCTAATGCTTGTTTTTTGAGAATAACTTCATGCATCATTCTTTCATGTAATTATTAGCCTGCTTTTTTTAATTTTATTTTTTAGATTTTTTCAGTAGATTTTAACGCACATAAACATCAAGATATTGCTCAATTTTAAGTGTTTTCAGATGGAATCATTTGAGATGAATGAAGGTATGCAAAACTCTTCTCCATTGATCTGCTTGTGGAGAAGGAGATATTAAAATGTCCAAGCTGGCCATTCAAGTACAGTGGCAGCTACAATGCTTAGGATATTGGGCTCTAGAAGCATCTGAGGTTAGAAACAACTCAGTCTCACAGCATTTCCCTGATAAAATTTGAAAGAAGCAACACTTTCTGTGTTTTATATTTATAAACAAAACCCTCACAAGCATTGTAAACATTCTGTATGAGGTCAGCAGGTATCCTAAATAAATAATTAGGCATAACAAGAGAGCTAGTTCAAGGACAGCTCTGGTGTGCACCATGGTGTTACCCTGAGCCTCTGGCCAGCACAGCATAGATAGGCTGGTAGCTGCTGCTCCTGACATGTGTCACAGTGTGGTTCCTGTTCCTCTCACAATCCTTCTATAACAATAAATGGTGTCACAGGCAAGCAGTGCTTTTTGAAACAGAGCTTAATAACACCTGTTGAGAAGGTAAAGGTTTGAGCTAAGGCTACAGTTTTTGATAATTTTGTGGCCAAGTTTGTATATCCAATTCAAAAGTTCCATGAGCTCAAATATTCAAAAACACTTGATCTTCTCTCCCTAGGTCCTCTCTTCATATTATAGTAGATCTGTCTATGGCTGACAGCATTTTGGCACACAAGTACCAAGCTTAGTTGTGAAGCACATTGCTACCATGTCCATGAGGAAAACAATCCAATATAAGGCTCTTCCATGTAAAGCACCTTTTTTTCTCCCCAGAAGTCTATGATCTGACCTCATAGCACAATTCAGAAGCTGTGGGCAAAGACCCATAAGATTTAACACAAACAGACCAAGGCACAGAGCAAAGAACCCATAATAAACTGGGGAAATGAAAGGAGCTGATTGTCTTTCTCAGGAAAAATGGAAATTGTTATGTGTACTACAAAGAAAACCACTTTGAGGGATGCCATGCTCTGCAGATGTCCTTGTGATTAATTCTGCAGGAATTAATATCCACATCACAAATGTTTTTTCTACCAATAAATATCAAGAAAAATCTACAGATAGCAAAATTACTGCTGTGTATGGCTGCAGAACCTGTCACTGCCTTGGCAACCTGCAGATCAAGCACTCCAGTCCTTCTGCCTTGCCTTGGGCTTCCTGGGTGAAGGTAAGAAGTGCATGAAAGATATAAGAACCAATGCCATCCTGCTGTTTAATTTAAAGCCTGTTGTCTGTCCTGCCTGCTCTCAGCCATGGGATGCTGTTGTACTGCACTGAGGGCCTAATGCTGAATTCACACCAGGTGAAAGACATACAATTCTGCTGCAAATTGTTCTAAAACAAAACTTCTAATCATGGAAGTACAAATAAATTCATTAGAGTGGGTTCTAGGCTTTTCGTAAAGGCTATATGAGCTCTGAGAGAAGTCACACTTATGTTTAAAACTAAAATTTGATAGGTATTATTTTCAGTCATCTTTACTTTTTCCAAATACCCAGACAGTAGCTGACCCTGCTTTGTGCAGGAGGCGCCTGCTCAGAGACCTCCTGAAGTCCTCCCTGACTTGAATCCTCCTGTGATCCTGTAATTAAGAATTACTTGAGAACTGGGAGTTCTTAAATCCAGCTTAATTAGTTTGAATAAACCTCATGTCTACTTTAAAAGCATTCAGGTCTGTCTGTCCTACTTCAGAGTGCACAAATGAATGCTCAGCAGTAGACTGCACCTGTAACAGCTACTGACATAGAGGCATTGAAAGAGGTAGCACTCCTTTTGCTGCTTTTGAAGCTGCTAGAGAAGACGTTCCTAAATATTCAGATATTTCATCCACTCTGCAGAATCTCTGTAAGCCCACCTGGTGGTAACATGAAATTCCTCTTGGCACCCATTTCCCCTTTCATTTATGAGCCTTTACACAATCCTTGCAAATGGCACTGCTGAATGCTTCCTGTGGACTTGGAGCCACGCACAAACTGCTGCTCTCATTCCCCAGGAGAAAGAAAAGCAGAAGTAAAAACAAAACAAGAAAGAAGAAAACCCCTTCACAAAATTACTTGTTCCTGAATCCGATACCTGGCTTTTAGATTAGAGACTGAAGCAAGTTTCAAAGATAAAAAACGTTAGGAGATGTAAGCTACTGATTCAGGAACAGTCCCCAGCTCCTTGCCAAAGATTTTACTGTCTTGTTCAGAATCATTCTTCTACCAACATGAAGGAATACAGCATTCTGAGTTACCTGATCTAGTTGAAGATGTTCCTGCTCATTGCAGGGTAGAGTTGGACTAGATGACTTATGACTTATGACTTATGACTGAAAGGTCCCTTTCAGTCCTAACAGTCCGATGAAGTACACCTCTCCAACTATTAAAACATACCCCCTGAAAGGTCATCTTCCTTCTGGTTACAGACCAGTGAAGTTAATAGGTTTCTTTGTTGATTCAGAGTACCTGAAGGAACAAGGAACCAGACCTTCAGCTCTACATTATTGCACGTGTGAGCTGGAGCTCTCCTCCTGCCTGGGCACCGTCAGACTCTCCCAGACAGGGTACCCAAATCAACAGGGCTGCAGTTTGCAGCTGAGCATCTGGCCCACATTGGTTTAACTTTATCAACTAGTTGGATCTGGCTAATATTAGAGGCTAATAAAACTCATCTGTTTTGGAAATAAAGGTGAGCCAACAGTTAAATCTGCCATCAGTGAAATAATAAAAAAAAAGGTTAGAGGAAGCCTGAGAATGATTAATGCTGGGCCCAAACTAATCAGAAAACAAATACTCCTCAAAGCTACCATCAAGAAGAAGAGATCAGAGCCAACATTTTGATGCATGATGATGTAGAAATAACTCTGACTGAGAAATATAACGCTGGAATCAATTTTATCCAATAGTGCAAACAATAAAAATCACAAGCCAAAGTCTACCCTGGATGTACACATGGGAGTCCCACTGGTTTCAGTCCTAGCCACACACATGCATCTGAGGGTGCATTTTGGAACTCCATGTCTTTAATCCACAACCTCGACTAAGCTCAAATATTTTGTGCACTAAGGATGAGGGTTGCACAGCTGTAACTGAGAACAGAATTTGGCCCTTTTATTCTAAGTGCTGTGTCTGAAGTGGGTTTTCTCCTACTAAAAAGCCTTTTTAGGGTTATGAAAAGTTATAAGTGGCATATCGTAAAAAACTTCCAGTCTGCAATATAAAATACACCCTGGAAAACCACTTAAATGAATAGAATCCATCTTCCAGAGTCAGGAAATGATCCTTTGTAGAAAAAAAATGATGAGAGGCCCTTTTACTTTCTTTGACTCTGGACTGGACTGATGTCACTTCTAAGTTTTTGACTTTCAAGTCCTTCACAACCCTTCTATCCAACGTGTACTGTCTCTGAAAACATCTGACCCTTTGCTCAAACATAATTTTACTGCATCTGTTTCTCCCCTCTTTGCTTTGGCTCGCAACACTAGGAGGACAGATAAATAACCATGATGTCAGAAACCTACATCATAAATCATTGGGAAATTGAGGTAATTTGAATAGTCTTGCTGAGTTCTGATATGCATTAACTACACGTGCAGCTTTAGGGAAGGCTGCATGCAATTGCAAGCCATTAACCTGAGGTGCATCCCACATCTCACAGGGAGCTCTGCAGAGCCTGACCTGATGATGCTGACCTTTGGGGAGTGTTCTCCAGAGTTCATGGCTCACATACTCAATGCTGGAATCCACCTGGAAAATCAAGCAGATTATGTTTTTCTTAAGAATTCTATGCCAGTGTTTGGAAAACATTAATTATCACAAAAATTGTTAGCAAAACAAACATAGGATTTCCAGGGGGCCACAGAAATGTAGGTCTTTGCACAAGTTCTGCATTTGCTTAGGGTCATTGGGAAATTCTAGTTTTTATGAGCTGAACTTTCCAAAGGAGCAACTTGGGCAAGTATTGCAATTAAAAGTCAATGGAAATGAGGTGTCCAACTTCCAGTTCTGCTCTCTGGAATTTTCCTGAGGATTTAGCAATACTATTACTAATAACACTAAGGAGACCCAAACCCCTAGCTGCTGGGGCTGTGGGTGCACTCTGTTCAGGGGTCAGCTTCTGGTCAGGGTCAGCAGGGAACTCTTCCAACCTGTGGTGGTCATGGAGGGCTCTCAGCAGCGCTGGGGAGAGGCCACTTTCAGCCAAACCAGGCACTTTGACCCTGCCAGAGCTTCCACCATGCAACTCTGTAGATGTGTCACAGAAAGATATAATCATCATAATCTTTAAAAGGCCTAATGACAGGCCAATAGGCACTCCCAGAGGCAAAGCACCCAATGTCTGAGAACATCTGTCCAGACCCCAGCTGACTCCCATTTTTGCATCCTACGTCTTGGCTATGAGCTGACTTGTAGACTTCAAGAAAATCCCACTGAGACTGTGGGAAGCTTTGCATTTGTTTCAGCACAGTGGCATTTTAAAAAGGAGCCAATTTACTGTTCTGAGCAGGTTTAAATTTACGTGCAGAGAAAGAATAACTCCAATGAAATAAGATACCATCCACCAAAAACAAGATCAGCTCCCACCAGCAGTTTGGAAGAATGCTCTTCCCAACAAACAACTTGCCTGCCATGGAAGTTAGCTCTACCTTTCTTCTAGATTCAGACATACAAAATGTAACACAAAAATCATGAGTATATACATATTTTTGATCAAAGGGAAGCACTTGCTTCAAAGCACTGGATGTCTCCATGACAATCACATCGGGCTGTTAAAGCTGTAGCAAATTGTCTTGGGAAGCACTCATAAATGTGTTGAAGAGAAGTCATGACAAATCCATCAGCACATCCTAGACTTGCCCATTACAGTATTTCTTTCTTCTTGAAAGACTAAGAGAAAACTCATTTCCAAAGTAGACTGTGGTGAGCATCTGTTTATGGAAGAAGAAAACACACATTGTTATGTCACAGTTCAACTCTTGGGCTGGAAATGTGAGAAGTTACAAATAGTATAACCTTCAGTCAAATGATCAATGTTTGTAAAAATCAGGATCTGTAAACATTGTTCTTTCTGTCTCAATGTCCTGAACTGGACTGCAAGTGGAATGTCAGCTTAGCAACTGCATTAACCTTTTGGGGATTAAATTCTAGGAAGTCAAGAGACAAGAAATGTAGCAAGTAAAGCAATGTTAAACACAGCTGAGTCCTTTACTCCTTTCATCCTCATGTTCATGTCCACACAGAGGCACCAGGTTCACAGTAGACTGATTTTGCACTGATGAAACTTCAAGCAAACCTGAATGAGGGAACAACCTCTTCTTGCAAACCAAATCTTTCCATCATTTGACCCTGTTTGTGCTCCCAACCAAGCCTGGAGGAAATACACAGAGAACACCACTTCCTGTGCTGAAAGCCTGTGCAAATATTTCTGATAAATTTATCTTCCACTACCCTGCATAATGGATGGTTGAAGTACCTTGGTGAGGCTTTTGAAAGCACTGACTGTCATCAGTTGATACCCCAGGCCTGTGCGTGTACAAGGTTGCCCCAGAAGAGGCAAAAAGCTAAAATAGACACCACAGTATCTGATGAAAGATGACCATTTCTTATCGAACCCATTAAAATTCCAGTCTTGATGAGAGAGTGAGCTGAATTGTCCCCTGGAATTTGCAGTTGTCACTCAGAGGAGTGTGGGATTCAATGAAACGGTAAATAGACTGGGAAGTGCCAAATACATTTTTTATTAGAGTGCTGTATGGCTGAATATTCTCTGGTTGATGCTATATGACAATATTTCACTGATAAGAGCACTTGTGAGAGCTGACTTAACTTGGTCGGGTGGATTTGCTTCTGCTTCCTGGAAGAAGAGCTTTGGATGGAAAACAAGACTTGCCTTGTTTGAATTACCTGAGTAAACTCAGACTTGTAAATAGACTTGGGTGAGGCCTTCGGTGGAAGGTGAATATCACTCTTGTAAATTACAAAAAGCTGAGGAATATGCATTCCTGTCTCTGATAAACCAACGGAAAAGAGAAAATTCACAGCTGGAACTTCAAACCTCTGTAGCTTTCATTTTGCTCCGTACAAATTCATTGCACTAATGAGAAATGAGCCTCTTTAATTACGTGAGTAGACTGCGGTGAGACAAACAAAAGCAGAAGCTGGACAACCAGCTTTTTATTTCTTTGACATTGGGAAACTTTTCTGTAGAAATACTCAAGCTAAACTTGACTCAGTCACATCAGTTGATGGGAAAACTTGGTCCTTATTTTGATTTTTGCTTTGCAGACATTGAATAATAAAATTTCATTCAGCAGGACCTTCAACATTAATATGCACACATGTGGAAAGGCTCGACTCTTTGGATACTTAGATAAGGACATCGTATTTTCAATTCACTCCTGGAAAGGCCTTAAAAATATTTCAACTGCACTTTTCAAATAAGGAGACTTTTAGAAAAGAGATCCAAGCGTCTCTGTATAGTGGTGAGTGTTAAATATATACTGCTAAAGCCTTT
Organism: Trochalopteron elliotii; assembly: GCA_024734555.1. NCBI lineage: Eukaryota > Metazoa > Chordata > Aves > Passeriformes > Leiothrichidae > Trochalopteron > Trochalopteron elliotii. The sequence goes on from JANPWX010000189.1 coordinate 417,011, forward strand.
TAAGATAGCTTTTGTCCTTCCAAATCCATTACCTGCACTGTTGCATTAGCATCCATTAGTGCTCCCTGTTTTTTTCCTGCCTACTGTTTTTATGACTGGACTCGATTCACTCTGAACTTCTCACCCATTACCAGAAATTTTCCTTACTATGCTGCCCTTCCAGAAGACAGTTTTTCTTTATGGGTTACATTTCTGCCAGGTGTGAGGTATTATACAAACACACCCTTTTGCTGCACTGGAAATAGATGCCATTGTTTGCAACAACTTGCATTGATGTGTGATGAGGGAACATGTTTTTTAGAATAGATCTTTTTCTGATCTTGCTGAGTTTTTTAACATACGAATTGTCAGAACACAGCCAACATACTAAGAAGCAGAATAGTAATAAGAAAACTTTCCCATCTATGTGCTAATAAAGTTAAATCAAAATCCTGTGAAGGTTTGCCTGCATTTCTTGCAGATTTCTACCAATTTTCCTACCAATATACAGCACCTTACCAAAAACTCAGCTATGCCCGTTGCTCTTTAAATGAACCTAGAAATCTTCTTTATCCAAGCTATATCAATATTTTATTTACTTCCATTGTTCGCTGGGAGTTCTCCAACCTTAAAATCAGGGCTGGTATTAGGCAAGTTTGAGGGAGAATCAACACTGAACCTTCATATGGTTCCTGTTTACTGGAGAGCCAGAAGACACATTACATAATGTGTCCCAGATGTTATGAAGGAGATGTCCACAGATGTAACAGATTCGATGCACGCTCTCTGTAAATGCACAGGGTTAAACACCAAACCTACCTTGGTGTGTGTGTGCACAAGGTCACAGGTTTTAGAATGGCAATTAAGGTACCAAATGCAATACATGTTACACACAGTGGAAGAGGGAAAGACTTCCCAGCATAAGCTCTATGCTTTGTTAGACACTGAAGGAAAACAGAAGACAGTTTGGCCTAGGCTGAGGACAATATGCCCCGACTGTGTAGGCTCTATTTGTACATGGGTGATGTCACCACTCCCAAATCTGATTTGACTTGCTCTAAGTGAATGACGACCATAATCACTATGAGCTGGCAGCTAATTCAAACCAGTGGAATATGCATTTAGAGAGAGGCCGGACAATTACACAGTACAAAGACCCTTGCATGGCATAACATAGTTTATGAACAGCTGGTAGATAATAGCTTTTTTAAATAAACACTGTCTAAGTGCACAATCCAGATCCCATGCAGCTCTTTGAATCTCAGTGGCTGCTGTTTTATTTTCCCTGCCAGTTGCAGCTAGAGACTCAGCAGGATGGCAACAAATTGACTGCTGGTTGCAATTAGAGAAGCCCAATGAGGTGGCATCTCCATTAGTAGGTGACCTCTCTACCTACTAAGTTTGCTTTAAACATCTCAGTCTCCCGAGACACCTCCCAGAACATTATCAGTATTCAGAGATGGGAGAGATTTTTCTCTATGAATTACTTTGCGGGTCTAACTATGCTTCATTTAAGAGATTGACATTATGAGCTGCAGAGTGATCTTTGCTCATAAGCCCTGTGACTAAACTTTGTTTTCACATCTCCCCTCTGAACATCGTTTATCTGAGATGAAGGAATCCATCAGTAGCACAGCTGGTCAGGTGGGCAAAACCAGCATAACTTCTTACATTGATTTGGATGGATGAGAGTTAAGTATCCGAAGCTCAGCATCTTCTGTAGATGTCAACACCAGCTGAGCCCCATAGCAGGACCAGCTTTTGCCCTCAGATAGGATCTCACTTTTTGTACTACAGAGAAGAGGATTTCTCAATGTGATGCTATGCCCATGCTGAGACCTATTGCCTTTCCCAAGAAGTAGAGGCAACAGTAACCATTACTAAGAACTGACAGGGAAAAGGAGAGAACATGCCACATTAAATTAAACAGAATCCTACATCATTCCAGCTGTACAAAATTCAGGCCCTGAAGTTTTTTTCCAAGTAGAGATATTAATAGCAAAGACCAGCATTTTTGATGCAACTCTTTTTATGTAGAACAATATAGAGTCTGCTCTCATAAACACAGTAGGACACAAACCACTGGAGGCAACTTTTCTTCTCACAGCAGCAGATCTTTCCCAGCCAGCTCTCCAGCCTCTTGGGCTTTCTCCCAGGACAGGCATCCACACAACTTGGCTGTGCTGCAGCTCCGCATAACTGCCTATTTCCCACATTCTCTCTCCTTCCTTCCCCACCTGAACTGCCTCTTTTCTACTTACACATACTTCTTTCCCAAAATAATACCCAGAAAAAAGCTAGTCTTCCCACAATATTCAAATTCCTGAGCTGCCTTTGTTTTGGCTGGAAACGTGCTTAGCAGTCTATAGCAGTATCTTCAGTGAAGGACAGTTTCCTGCAAGACATAATCCAGCTCACACTATACCACAGGCTGAGATGCTGCATTCAAGCCTTTGCCCTGAGTTCTCTTATTAAGCATATTGCACATATTTATGCAATACTGGAGCTACATGTCCTTAATGACTTACTAATACTGATAAAGTCTACCAAAGTCTTCTGCCATTTTTCTTTGAATTTGTCATTCATTATATAACAGTTGTATTTGCAGAGATACTGTTAGGATCCTGCACCCATGACAAAGAAAAGAAAAGCAGAAGTGCTGCATGAGAAAGAGAAAATGGAAAATTTCCCCCTGAATCAGTGCTGCACACATCCTCTGCCACATGACAAGTGATTTCCCCCTCACTACCTCCTCCCAGCTATAGCCCAGCATACAGCCACAATAAAATCCTCTGCACCTCAGGGCAGAGAATATGTATCAATCCCCTCTTCTTTTGTGTGGGTTTATGTCTATTGGACACAAGACCAGGAGGCAATGGTCCTGTGCACCTCTGAAAGATAAATGTGAATCATATAAAATTACAGCAGATCCCACCTATGCCTGAACACTGGTAAGAGAGCAGAGTCTTACAGGTTTGCTGCTTTGGCTCTACAGCTGATGAAGTCTGTGCTGGCAGTGGAATTGAGTCCTGTAATCCTTAGGCATTTTCTCCTGCCCTTTATAGGCCACCCACCACCCACAGATGTCCTGTGAAGGTAAACCCCATAGCTTTAAAAAAGCAGGGGAAGATGAAAGAGGAAATATTAAAGCAGTCCTCAAAGTTCACAGGTAAAATACTTTAACACACAAGTAGGAGTGTGGAGGGTCATTTGCTTGGTGCTTGTGACTGCAATGTCCCCTGGGAATCCCACTTTAATGTTATCATCCTGCAGCAGAGCTTCTCCTCAGAGTCCCATAAAAACGGCAGGAAGTTCCTTGCATTCCAGGGCCAGCAACGGTTAGGTCACAACAGAGCATTGATGCCCTGGCTAAAGGATATTGGGAATGGGACATGGGCAGAGATCCAGACACTGCCTGTGTAGAACTTCATAGACTTCCATCCGTTACAGGACAGCAAAAAAAAGCAGTACAGGGATACAAGCTAAGCTGAGATACTGAATACTCTTGTTGCTTGATCACTGTCAGTGCCAAAAGATGTGACTAGACAAGCTTACTTGCTCCATTTTCTGAGTGGTCTACCATGAAGTAAGTCCAAAACTACCCCTATAAATGCAACTGAGCCTTAATGATACTTCTTCAAGCTGGGTGAGTCAGCGTGGTCCCACTGCTCAGCTCCTTTCAAGGAGCAGTAGCATCCACAGACAACCTGTGAGAACAGCCTCGGGAGTCTGGGAAGAGTCATATTTTTTCTGTGAGATATTTGAAATACTGTATTTCCCTGAAAAGCGGTTAGAAAATGCAGCCAAGAAGCGGAAGGAAAGGATAGGATCATTTTTTTCTTTAAGACATCTATATCTTTCAAGCTTGGCTGAACTACTTTGGAAAGGTAGGACTTCTGAAGTAACAATGAGAACCATTATAGACTTTTAATATCAATATTTTCTATACCTCAACTTGGGTATAAAGTGTAAGAGAACAGCTAGGAGGGGCTGGTTTGGTCTCAGCACACTTCAAAGAGGGCATACAAATAGCTTCGATCTACACATACATCTCTCTAATTCACTTGAGTACTGGAATTCTGCCCCACTCTGCTAAAATATTACTTCAGTGCTCAGGAGTAGAATCTGTATTGCATTTTGGAGCTATAAAAAGTAGTTAGGACTTGAATTTTGAGAAAGTGCCTCCTTATAAGCCCAAGCAAAAAGGCAGAAATGATTTTATCAAGCTAAAGGCTGGGGATGTAAATCTGCTGTGAAAGGGAAAAAGGAGAAAATAAAAGTTTTGTCTGAAAATGGGTCTCATTCCAACATAACCAATTTCATCCTGATCCAGAATCAGAAAGTGGTTTTATAAACCACAGCTGAAGTGGGAAGCAGAATTTTTCAGGTTTAAGGACATGCTGTCTCCATTCCATGAGGCTCAGGGAATTTGCATCAAGGTTTCAAGGGACAACCCTTCCCACAGATCATTTGCTCCAGCCCTGAACAGTTCATGCTACATGACTAACAGTTAAGAACAGATGATAAAATGTTGGTTGATGTTGCAAGTGAAATAAGTTATGGGGTTATGCTCTTAATTTTACTGGCTATATCTGCATATAGATCTGTGCATCTTTCCAGAAATATCTGTATTTAATATATAGATGCATTATATATCTAATACATAGATGCATCAGACTCCATTTCGTTTAGCCTTTATCTCTCCTTTGGGTAATTTCAGGGGAGGGCCAAAGAAATATATCCTGAAAACCTAATTTCTATTTTGAAAAATCACACTTTTGATTTAGAAAGGATGTGTTTTGTTCTGGGATAATCTCTCCTGATTCTGCTGTGGCAAAGCAGCATTCTCAGACTCCAGGTCTCGTTGCAGTGTGGTACCTCTTGGCAGGTGTTGCGGATATGAAAGACGGCTCTTGTTTACTCTGAATTCCTTTGCCCTCTCAGCCTCTCACAGACTGAGCAAAGGGAGGAAAACACAACCTCTGCTGGAACAAAATGTCCTTGTAGAAACAACAGATCTTCGTAACTTTAAGCATTTGCTAATTAGGGCTATGCCAAGGAAACAAGGCATGTTCTTTCTAATCTCCATAGAAACGCTAGGTCATGCTTCCTTCCTAACCCACTGCAAGCATGTCAGCATGCACCAGCAAGCCTTACTGGCTGGTCCAGCCTTTTTTAGACAACATTATGTCTGAAATATGCAGGGAGAATTTAAAAAAATAAAATGTATTAGTTGTTTTATTTATGGGCACAATTATAAAGAAATTCAATTGATCGTTCTACCTTTCCTGTTTACCATGTATTACAATGGGTAACCTAGGATGCTGAAAGCTCTCTGAAATTCCTGACAATCCACAGATGTGTGCATGCATTCCCAAAATATTTGACTAAAACTAGGACTAAAAGTTTCAAGCATGGAAGTGCTCCTTACAGCAGCTGTTAGTCTTTTTTTGTTAGAAAACTGGGTTATGTAATTATTTGTCAGATTGAGGGTTTTTTTGCCTCAGAGATTCCAGTTAGAAACTAACTTGAAGTCTTAAGTTACATTTGAGGTGTTGCTTGCAGTTTGATGGCTGGAAATCCGATGACAGCACAAGGTAACTGTAAAGGCCACTCCACCATCTTCTTTTGGCTCAATCTGGGAGCATCTGGGACCTCCCCACCTCTTCTCCCTGCAGCTGTTTGAGAGTCTGTCTGTAGGTCCATCCGAGGACAGCAGAGAGAGGGAACTCTGCAAACCTGAGACACTTTTGAGAGAACACGTGGTTTTATTGCAAGGGTCGTGGGTAAAAAGGGCCTTGCCTTCAGCCACCAGCCTCGGCTGAGGGGAAGTCCCAAAGAGAGAGAGAGAGAGAGAGAGAGTAGAGGTAAGCGAGGTAAGGTAAGAGCAGTGAGGTCAGAGGTAAGAGGTGGGCCAGGTAAGAGAAGTAAAGTAAGAAGGGGCGAGAACCTTGGTACAATACATTATATCTCCTTATGTGTAGAATATTCTAATTTACAGTGACCAACCTGCCGGAGATACAAAACCTACAGACTTTGCATACAGCCTATAAGAACTGCTATTTTACCATATCACTCTGCATTATAAACTCTAAAGACTATCTTCTTATCTATCTTTTCCTTGATACTTGGCAGGGTGGAGCTTGTGGCAGACTTCTGCAAACCTCTTTGGATGCGTGTGACAGGATAAGGAGCTGTTGGGTGTGCTCTCAGTCATGAGACTACCTGTCCTCCAGAGAGTGCCTTCCTGCAGTGCATCCATGGGGATGCCTGCTCTCAGGACACAGCTAACCTGGCCTTGAGGAGACCTTCAGGTGTCAGGCACACTTACCATTAGGTCCTTCCCTTATAGCCCTAGAAATACCATAGTGTTCAGGGTAGTCATTGTGCTTTGGAACTCCCTGGCTTCCCTGTGCCATGGACACTGGGATTCCATTTCCTTACCTACACCAACAGTGGCTCCTACCCGTAGCTATAGGAGTCATGGTGTGATCACTGGGAGTGAGAAAGATCTCTGCTGCCAGGCAGGGTGTCTCATTTGCCTTAAGCTCTAATGCAGAGGAGCTCTGCATACACCAGTGACTGCTCTGTGGCCAGTGTCTACTGGATTTTTCTTCCTTCATGCAAGTTTTTGGAAAATAACATGTGTGCCCTTGTTCTGAGTTCATTCATTTCTTACCTCTTTTTTCTTTTTCGGGAATGGCTTTTTAGTTGGCCTGTCTTACAGTAGCAGTTTACTTAGCATATGGGAGAAGTTCTAAAGAAAAAAAATCCATTCCAGGAAGCAAGACTTGTGTAAGGGATATGAGTTCCATATCTGCTCCCTGACTAGCATTTCAAATCCATCTTAATAACAAAGCAACTGCAGTCTATTTACATTTTATAAAAACAAAATGTGAAATCCTAGCCTAATGCTTTGAAATCAAATCTAACAGCTCACAAATTCCATGTGTCATACTAATCTGAAGGCTCTGCCTACTATAAACATTTCTGATCCACAAATGCATTTCATGTTGCCTCTGCCACCCTTCAGTGGAAGAAGAGGGGGAGAGAGGAAAATCTCTGCAGCACTGAAAGTAATCAGCCTTACAGTAATCAGTATTAATTGTAAACAAATCTTAATTGTAAAGATTTTTTTGAAACGAAAAGTAGAGACTAGAACTTTAGGACATCAACAACAGGATTATCTGGCCATTGGATTTTTAAATTCTATTGTCTAGTTAAATTAGCCAGTTCCCTCCATCTTTCAATGACAGATTTAGCCAATTAACATGACCAATAAACTTTATGATGTGTAGATTACTGTTTCCAAACCGATTAAACAATGTTTTGGAGACAAGTGCAATTAGGCTACATCTCAATGCTGATGGTATTTGTAATTAACTTGGAGTTTCAACCTGAAAGACTGAAGGCCAAATGCTTAGTAAAGCACACCTGGCAGTAAGATAATTAAGTTTCATCACATGATGCTGGCTCCCACTTGGGTTTAATCCAGAACCTTAGCTTTACGCTAGAGGAATTACTTTAATTACCCACTGTGAAAGGAGAACACATCTCTCACTGACAGCAGGTAAATCATAATATACACCCTTAAGATCTAAATCAACAAAATTCATCCAAAGCAGAGAGAAAGAGCACTGATGCTGAGTCAGACCAGAAGTCCAAGTCATCCCCTGCTTTCCCCAGGAGAGCACTGAGTAGCAGATGTTTGGGGACATCCCTGCCAGCTGGTTTCATTGGGATTTCAGATTAAGGACAGGTTTATTTATAGAGGGATCTAGATGTCAAGGAATTGAAAGGCCAGTGTACAGCACATGGACAGAGTCAAACACAGACAGGGAGATTTCTGCTGCTTTGCCCTTTAACATTTCCTCCAGGGATTTAAGATTAATCTTAATTAATAAGATCATAATTAATTATGATCTTAGCTTAAAAGGCAATGAAGCTGTAGGAATGGGTATTTCCACATTCAGTGGCTTGTGGAGGTCATTACCCAAACACCTTAAAACCTGTGGGCAACTCTGAGGAGACTAGAAAACTTCATGCACGTGGACAAGGCCCCAGACAACATGAAAAAAATGGCCACTTATTTCCACAACAACAGAAGTTGTAGTGAACTGTCATTTTTAATGGATACATAACAAACTAGGTGCTTGGCTGTGAACTTCATTATTCTTAGGAGACTATCAGCACTTCTTCCTTTCTCCCAGAGGAGTTGTTGAGATGTACAGCTGAAGCACCAAAGAGATGAGAAGCCAAGGAAAGAACAGGAAAAGACAGAAATGTATGTATAACACAACTGCAAATTTTTAAAAAATTATTTTTCACTTGATTGTGTTAATATATCTGCTTACAAAGTTCAGGATTAGTCTTGTCCAACTTGGTATAGCTAAGAATTATCTAAGTTTCCCTTATAAGCAGTAGAGAAAAATAAGTACCCCCAGAGGGCATTGTATCCCAGCTATCTCCAGTGAAATGGGGTGACTCATCCTCCACAGATGGATACATCTTTCTACTGAGAGATTTTAAACAGCCTAGGATATCATAGTTCAGTTAGTGTGACAAACGCCACCCAAAGAGACCAAAAACTATAAGAACTGGTCTTAAAGAACAAGTCAGTGGTTAAAGTGAGTAGGAAACTGCAAAGGACAACAGAGCCTTGCAATAAGTGACAGCTCACTTCCATCTATCTCACCATTCCTTTGCTTGTTCACAGAATTAAACTGCTGTTAAGACACAGTCTGGATCCTTACCCTGTGTCAGCTGAGCAAGCTTTTGAGGTGAATGGGAATTTTTTTGAATAAAGGTAAGGATAATACTGAGAATGCACATCTGGATTTCTTCCTGTGAGAAAAATAGGAACGGACAAGCTTACTTATCCTTTGCTACAACAGATGAATGTCATCACCCACTAAAACCTACCTACAACAGGACGAGTAAAAAGAATTCGCAGTCCTTGAGCCAAGCTTGGACTACTCTGTTCCTGGAAGCAAAAGTGGCTCCTTTTAAGATTAAAAGTGCGTTTTGCACCCTTCAGCTTAACACAGGAAATGGGAAAAAGGTTTTTGGAAAACAGCACCAGCCTTGGGCAATATATGTGTTTGGAAGGTGCTCTAGCATGTGCCTTTGCTGAGACCTTGCATTCTTCTTACCCTATTTACTCAGAGCATTTTCATGCTTTCCTCTTCATTTTATCCCATCTCATTCTCACTTCTGCTTTCCTCCACTATATTCTGGCAGTGGGTTGAGTTGGAGGTCAGGCAATAAGATCATTATTCTTCCAGCCATGAAACTACTTGGTGTCTGTTCATTGTATATTCCTTTTCTTCTTCCCTCCTTCTTATGATCTCATGCTCACGTGTGACTTTGGTCTCCAAATCTTTTTTGGCACCATGAGGTCTGCACTTACCCTTAATCATGCTCCTTACCATGTTGATTTATTTTGAACATGTAATGGTGATGCAAGCTTCTCTTCAGGTCTTTTGCAGAAGGCTGCCTTTGGACATCCATTCTTGAAAATTACTTTTTCATGATAGCTCAAATCCATCTGTGGCCTCTAAAGAAGATGAACGTATTCCTATGCAATAAAACTGGTATTACAAAGCCCTAGTGCAACTTCACTGATTTCACAGAATCACAGCAGGAGGAATTTAGATGCCCTGGGTTTATGCTACTCCGGAGCACAGCTTGGTATTACTTGTTTATTGTAATGTAATGATGTAATTTGTGAATCTGTACTTCATGTATTTATCTTGAAAGAGTTTGCCCTACCCCACTCTGTCTAGAAAAGCTCATTGTTTCAAAGGCAAAACTCACTAGTGACATTTTCATAGGAAAACGTCTTTCTAGACTAATTCAATTTTATAATTGTGATTTGAATAAGCTGACAGCAACCAAAGCTGGTTTGGGGCAATCCTCTGTTTTAGAAAGCTGTGTGAATGTAGATGACAGATGAGTTGGTTTAGTCTTCTAAAGTATTCATTGTCCCACTCACTTGTACAACTGGTTTCTAGTGTGACTTTCTGCAATAGCAAGGGCCTGGTGATGAGCTCAGAAGCAACTTACTACATGTGTTCTCAGGGATTTCTGTTGTGGAATACTCCTTTGTGTGATCACAGAACTATTATACTACAATGAAATCTTAACTAGAAGTAAACATGCATCTAAGAAAAATTTCTTTGTCATACTGTAGGTCTGAGTTATTTTGCCTTCAAACCTCAAGATTTACATCCATGTTCCTGCTGTTCCCATATGAAGGCAGTGCCTAAAATGAAGCCTGTGAGATGTAGAGCAGCAACTTTCAGGTTGTTATCTATTGACAATGATTAAGATGGATGCTTCATCTTAGAGACTGAGATATGCTTAGCAGATATGCATGGATGGGCTCTGATAAGCAAGCAGTGACTAACCCAGGAGTTCTCTGAGATATGATGGCATCACCACTATTCAGGGTGGAAGGATCCTACCAGCTCTGCTCTGCTCTGCTCAGCCTGCTCTGCTGTAAAGATCTGATGCAATCAGACTAATGCAAGACAGCCTTTGCAGCAGATCCAAGGCAGAATGTTGTTGGCTCACATTTTGGATGAAAAGCATACAAAACACAGAAATTTAGCAAAGTGATGCTTGTAGAACTGGCCAAGGGTGTCATTGCTCAGAGATATTAAAGGAAAGGGGATTTTGCTGCACTTTATGGATTGGTATGAACCTAACCCTGTGGGCCTGTCAGTGTTCCCTCCTGTGGTGAATGGGCTGCTGAGTGCAAAACCTCTACTCTGGTGGTCCCCACGCCCAGAGGATCTCTCACAGCTAAAGACCCAAATCCCAGGGACCTTCCTCAAGCAAAACTCTGACGTGCTGTAGTGGCCATGAAAGCTGGCAATGACTCCTCATTGTTAAATGCTTTGGGACACCTCAAATATGAATGGAGCTATATAAAATTCAATTCTATTGTAAAGAAAACAGCTGTCATGAATTAAGGCTACATTCAGCTTTTGAGATGTGGACAACTGTCCAGTAGGGAATGAACAGAAAACTTAACCCATTTAACTTTGAGACGGAGACTTGCCTTCTCTTTCCCAGAAAACAAAACCCCAGGGATTTTAAATCTATAAACCATGTATAGCATATCACCCAAACAATTTCTTTTGAGGTTTGAAAAACCCCTTGCTGCTAATTATTGTTTATAGATGGTTTGAAAGAAATATGTAGTTTTAATGCTGAGTTTAATTAAAATACCTTTAATAACAGTCATGGATTTTGCAGCACAAGTGCTAAAAGGCCAAATCCTGCTTTTGCAGTGAACCGAGTTCAGAAGAACTAGATGAGCAAGCAATCCAAGCCAGATTTGGGCCAAACTTTGCAAAACTGTTTTGCTTTTAATGTGACAAAAGTCTGCTTTCCCAATAAGAACATTTTTCTGGAATGGAGCAGATTTACTGTTTGAACTTTATCATTTCCTCTTGTCCAAAACAATAGGGGACAAAAAGAACTTTACCAATTTTTCACCCCTTTAATTAATAAGACATTCTTTGGTGTATGACAGGAAAAATATGTGATGAATGTACTTGATACGTTATGATTAATAGTGGTCTAGGGAGGTTTTAGAGACATGAGACGCCCCATAAACACAGAAATAATACCAAAGTGAACATTTTTATTATGTCCATTTTGGCACTCTCCCTGACCTAGGATGTTAGTAGCTTTATATATCATTTAATTAATGCTTAAAAAAATAAAATGCAAACAGCTCTTTTCAAACCATAACAATTCATTGTATGACTTATGTGGGTTTGAACTGGCACACTTAGTCAAAACATTCCTAATGCCACTTTATTTCCATAAACCATTTGTATTGTAAATTTTACTAGAAATTTCTGTGCCAGGTTTGAAGGGTTCAGTCAAGGGGCACTTTGAATATATGGGCTGAATGTAGCCTGCTTATCAAAATTATTTAACTGTGTGATTAAAAATAATTAGAGAAAGAGCAGGAAGCTACACTGGAAGTATCTCTTACTTATAACTAGAGTCTGCAATATCTCTATTCAGGGCCAAAAACACTGGCCCTGACTAACCTCTCACACTGGCGAAAATTACAAATAACTAGTGGAGTAAATAGTAGAAAATAGTAGAAAAATAAAGGGATCTTTTGATCCACTGTCCATCTTTTGCATTGAAGGTGATGTAGGTGGTATCTTCCACTTGGCTGTCTCTGGAAGGGTCCTTGACTCAGGGCTGTTTTGGGTACTCTGCTGAGCTGATGGTAGATGCAGTCAACCATTGAAGAAAAGCCAGCTGGTACATGGATATAAACCCACAAGGATGGGGTTATACATGGTCAGTGACTGCCAGCAGAACACAGTAGCAGTGTATCAGTGAAGGATGAGGAGTAAGCCCAGAGGGGGTCACTTGTTTGAAACCCCGAGCTGGCCACGGAGCTGAGCTGAGGAGTTCTGATAACAGGGACAAAATTCTCTGTGTGCTACAGGCCCATTGTTTCTGAGCACCCAGGCCTAAAGATCATAGTTACAAAAATAGAAGGATACTCAGCAACCTTCCCCTGCCTCTGAAGGAAAGAATAGAAAGGAGGAAAATTGGGAAGTTCATACTGAAAACATGAGTGATGGCACTGTTAGAGAAATGGCAGCTTCTAGCCCCCTGACTAGACCAGGGAAAATTAAGGGACAACTCAAATGTCCAGGTTGTCCCTGAAAAAAAGGAAAGCAGAATATGTACCTGAGGATCTTAAATCACCTTTCACCAAAAATCTAAGATGATTTGTCAAGGATGCGGGAACAGGGATATTGAAGTGCTTATGAGGAAAAATGTATTTTTAGACAAACCTGAGATGGTGTAACATTATATGCAGTACTATAAGAGACCATAAAGGAGTAAGCAATCACAAAGCATGGATAAAACCATTTGGAGTACACGTACTGTCTGTTATGCAACGCCAAAATATAGGATGAAAAATAAATATTAATATTAAAAAAAGATCCAGGTTTTCCTGAGTATGATAGGAGACAGTTTTCTTTATCAACTAAGATAAAGTTCATTGAACAAGAGGGTATCCTTAATTACACTTTGTTTTTATAAGTGATAAGAAATAAAAACTTGTTTCAAGTGGATCGTGGGTTGATTCAGTTTAAATAACTGAATTTAACTGTAAACAAAGGCAGTTTTGTAATTAAGGTTTTAGATTTCAAATGGATAAAGGCTCAGAAATGAAGGTACATAATTAGTGAGCTATCCAAAAGGAATCAAGGACCTGAGTGTAGAGGAAACATAGAATTAGTCAAAGTCAAAGGGATGAAGCCTATCTGGACTCTGTATCATAAGCAAAGGAAAAATATTTATAAACTTGTGGGGAAGCACTCTGGACAGAAAGTAGTAAATACCCACCTTGAAGAATATATTGAGGTTTTTAAAAAAGTTTTCTCAGGATGGAAAATAGAATGATCAGCAAAATGAGCTACATTAAATGTCAGTAAACACACGGGTAAAGTGAGAATCAGTGAAATTCAATCCGAATCACATATTGGAAAAAAACCCAAAAACTTGAGACAACAATCAAAAAGCTGTTTAACTATATGTATAATAGTGAAGAAAAAGCCCCATTGGAGTGAAGATGGTAGAGAAATCAATGGTAATTCAGGTAAAGTTTCAAAACTCTGGCTTTTAAAAATAAAAACAGTGAACAGAATAGAGTGGGTAATGGAAGTGAGAGCCTCAAGCTGAAAATACACAGAGCTAAAACTGAAGCAGAAATCTCCAAACCAGACAATCTCTCTCCTGTAACTGTGAAAGAGCTGGCCCAAGAAACTGAGGATTGAGTTTTAATTCTTCTGTTGGTTACATTGGATTGGCATTGTGCGTTGTAGTTGAGGATAACGAATGCAATCCTTGTGAAAAGATGGAAATAGCCCACTGACAACTAACCTGACTTCAATAGAATACAAAATACAGGCATGAATTTTGAAAGAAAGTGTAAGTCGAGAGAAATGAAAATCAATATAAAAAGGAGCATGGCTTTAACAAAACTAAATCATGCAAGAATAAGCAAGTATATTTCTTAGATGATAAAAATACTTTTGTAGACAAAGGAAATACTGAATTTCAATTCAATTTCAATTTCAATCTGAATTTCAGGTAAACATTACATATGAAGACATAGGGAAAAAGGTTACATTGTGTGCAGAAGCTGAGAATTAGTGTAATAACTATAAGGTCAACAGGGAACTGCCTAAAGGGCACCTCACAACAGCTTCTGTTGAAAGGGAGATTATCAGGTGGGAGGAAATCTATTGTTTGATGGATTGACCTTAGGACCTATTCACTTAATAGTTTCATTAGCAACCCTGGCATGGAAAAAAGTAGCAAATGAGAGATATTTACTGATGACATAAAACTGGAAAGCATTAAAAGAATTGGAAAGAAAGAAACAGATAACCTTGGGGACTGGTGCACTAGAAGTGAGATCATGTGTAACAGAACTGAGAGCAACGCCCTTGCACGGAGGGAGCAAAGACACAGGTCTACCTCCATCTGTCTGGCTAGTCTGAATCTTCAGAAACAGGAAATATTCTTTTCTTCCCTGCTTACCTATTATCAAGAAAGAAGCCCTGAAACTGCAAATAATTAAATAAGGGGTTTCTCAAAAGGGTGGAGAGACTACTTCCTGAGCAAATGTAACAGGGCTCATTTAGGTCATCAAGGTGAAGCTTGATAAGAGGTAGGATTGTTTCCCCTAATGACACTGTGGGTGTAGAGAGGAAAGCAGGAAATCAGAGCTGTTTGAGCTGATGGACAGTTCTGGCACGAGAGCTGTGTACACTGCTTCCTACACAGAAATGTAAATTTTTGGAGCAGTTTCCCACTAGCTGTATTTGAACGAAAAAAACTCACTAGCTTGTTATGAATCAGTTTATGCAATGAACTCCACTTTCACCAGCTGGCTGATGTATCTGGGCTGAAGACTCACAGCCTGCAGGAGCTCTTCCACTCCTACTCTCTAGAGCTGTAGGCACATGCATCTCCACAGCTGAGTTTCACTTGTAGTTTTTTTCTGACAAATTCAATGTAACTCATGCATTTTATGACCCATCACCATAAATATGTGGACACCTTGAAAATGTTGGCTTTGAAAGGAAGGTGGGAGACCTGCAGAGTGCTGTTTCCACACTTTTGACAGTACTAGCTTCACCATAGGGATTTTAAGAGTTAACTAAACTCAGAAACACTGTGATTTGAAAAAAGGAGCAGGGAGGCTGTGGGGTTGGAGAGAGGAATTGTCAAAAGAAGGCAAGTTAGAGTAAGACCTTACTGAGCCCTGTCCCTTCAGATTTCCTGTGCTTGACACATCATCAGGATGATGTCAAAGTGACTTAACCAAGTATGACACTTCATTCCAATGATGTGGCCAAGCAGAGGAAATTTGAAAGGATGTGGCTTATGGTACTGAAAACAATCATTTAGAGAAATGCATGACTGCTGTTTTTCAATTTAAATGAATTTTAAGCTATTTCTCCCCTCTCCTAAACACATATTGTACTGCTTGGAGTATTTGCATTGCTGCTGAGCTTGCCAAAGGTTGTTAAAACAGCGTTACACTGTGATTAAAAAGGGAGCCCCTAGTTCTGATGTGGAGACTTCATCATACTTGATTTTGTGTATTAAAGTATCTATGGCACTGCCTGGGCAACAGCTAAAAATACGAAATTGAATTCTTTAGTTATTATTGTTAATAATTTAGATTCTATTACCTTGTAACAGTAATGCTAAGCAAGCCCTGCGAGCCCATTAGCCCCTGTTGTGTGCCTGCTCACTCTGCAGCCCTTCTCCATAACCCCAGCCAAGCAGTTGGTGCTGGGGATGATGGGCAATCCCCAAATACTGTGTCAAGAGCCTGGGACAGAGGGGACTGGCCCCAGGATGCTCTGGTTTTCTTCTCTGTATAGGCAACAGGGTGGTGACCACACTTCTCAGCAGTAATTGGTGTGGCCACAGGCAGTGCCTGCAAGGGCAGCTCACCTTTTCTGAGCCTGCAGCACTCCCTGCTGAACACAGTGGCTTTTTGGGGGGTACCAGAGGCTTCTTGTGGTGGGCAGATGGTACTGTCTCCATCTCTCCCAGATCCTCCTTGAGAATGTTGCATTAAAACTTCTTCTCTACTTTGAGGGGCAGCATGACAATATGACACAACATTTTCCAGAGCACTGGATTTCCTCGGAAGCATAATTTTCAAAAGAAAGCTCATTTTCAAAAATGTTTTAGCCATGAATAGACTTCAATAATATGAGTCATAGTTACAGCAGTGTCTCAGTTCCCAAGGCATGTCTGAAAACTCTAGCTGTTCTTTCATGGGTAATAGCAGAGAGAGGTATATCTGTGATTTGGGGATAATTAGCTCAAATCTGGGTGCAGTAAAGCAATTTCTAGGAACAGAGGGACTGTTACATCCAAAAAAATATCACAAACAACACCTTATGTATGATCAGAAAGAACTGATTAGATTTCATTTGCTCCTGAGAAAAAGCATGGATAGATTTTAATACGTTAAGGGATAAATTAAAATAAAACAAAGACAAACATTTATTTTTGAAGGTGGAGAAAAAGGAAGAAAGAAATGCCCCAAAAAATCAAACACTTACGTGTTTCAGTCACTAAAATACACAGTAACCATAGCTGTAAAGAGGTCTGAGGACAAATATGGCTTCACTACCTACACTCTTCTTAGTTAGAAACAGATAGTTTTTATTTAAAGAATGTGAATTCTGTCTTTTCTTTGGCCAGTCTTTGTTAGATGCTGGTTTGCAGTTTCAGCTTGCACTGCTGATTTAAGCAAGCAAAGCTTTATCTTAAATATGGTACATGGTGTTTTCTAGCAAGTCTTAAATCATTGAATTCATCTTATCTCTATGGTGACAAGCCTACATTTGGAATAAAGTATCATGGCTTTTCAGAGTAGAGGCTATTTCAGAAAAAAGCTGATGCCTCTGATATATAGCAGTTCTCATCTTCTATGGTTTGAAAAAGAAGAATGCCTGATTATTGGTTACCAACCGCTTTTCCAGGAATAACTATTTTTGAGCAAAAACTCCCAACTATAATAAGATATGACTCAAAGCACTGCTAATTTACATAAAAAGATAGGTCACTGCTAGAACCAAATGGACACACATGTGCTTGTCTGTGTTTGAAGTAAACTCCTTGTTGAGAAGAGGAAGAGGAAGGAAATAACAGAGACCAGTCTAGAAGTATGAAGAAAAAGATTCTTTACATGTAATAACTTCTACAAATATCATTTGCAACCATCTGCCTCGTGTATGCTCACTCCCACACAACAATGGCCAAGAGCTGTTGGCCCATTTATCTATCAAAAGGGGGTGATGTTCAATTCCCATTAACTCTGTTCAAAGAACACAGAAAACCCAACTGCTTAACAGCATGATATTTCCTTCTGAGAGCACAGCCCTGTTCTGGTGGCAGGACCATTCCATCTCTTCAGCAGCCAGATATCAACTGGCTGGCAATGCTTCCCTGACATCAGCAAAGCATCACACTGAAATGTTGAAGTATGGATTTATGTGTTCAGGTAACACTGAAACTGGCTGCAGGAAGTCTTTGAGCAGGTCTGAGGTAAGGCCTAGTGCTTTTTAGGCATCAGGATGACAGTGAGAGTAAGAAGGATCCTGCTAACATGTTCAGTAGACAACATGAACTTTCTTGTGGAACATACAGTTCCCTTTTTTTTTAGTGAGTCTAATGGCATTACTTTTCAGTAATGTTTTACCAGGTAATTCTTTCCAAACCCCATCAACAATTCTTTCATAAAGATGCTATAGGAGATTGTGATGATGACACAATGTCTTTTAAAAAGAATCTGTGAGGGCAGATATTAACAGTTTTCCAAGCTTTTTCACTTCTGAACTCAGCTGTGCTGCTAGTTTAGTCATAAAAACCCAGTGGAAACTATGTACAACGTTTGGTTTCAACTGTCTGTTGATTTCAGCCAATTTATATACACCAGGTCTTTGCCAGAGAGAGAGAGAAGAATTTTTTACTACCAGCTGATGTCTTACACTAACTTCTCGCCATTTGTGTCAAATTTTAACTTCTGTTTGTTTTAGCCTTGTTAGAAAGAGGAAGAAAAATGCTCCAAAATGAGGTTCCCTAGACCTCCTTGATCTTATCTGACATTTTCATAGGAGTACCTCTCTAGGTCTCATGATCTCATTATTCACGAACAAAGATTTATAGCATCAACTTTTTTGCAAATATGTCAAAGTGGAAACCAGCATTTCAGGCCCCTTAAAACATTACAAGAAATATGATGTTGGGAAAGAGCTGTAGGAGGAGAGGTAATAACTGCAGTCATGTAATCCCCTGGTGAAAAACTGTTTCCTTCAAGAAGCAGTATCTTTTGTCTTTGCATGGAACTTGATGTTGAATGAGATATTTTAAAGGAATTCCAAAGTGCTGCCTCAAAGGGAACTGACCAGACAGAAACATGTGATTTTGAAATGCTGCTGAGCTGGAAGGAAAGACAAGACCAGCACATCTGTGGATGCTACAGAGACCAGGGTCTTTGGGTGTCTGCCTGCACATTATCTGCAGTGTACTCTTGTTTTGTTACTTATTTCAGTCAGACACAGCCAACCTCCATGGAAGGATGCATGTAGCTACTGAGGGGCACAAAACCAAACTTCCAACATAAAACTGCTGTCCTCAATCCTACTTTTTTTAAAGAAACCCAGAAAACAATACTTTTCCAGTGAAATAGATTTAGAAAGAAACATGCAAAGAATTATTTTCATAGTTTGTAGAAAGTTATATTCCTGCAACCACAGTGCATAGTGGCTGTACTCACCTCAGATAACCCTCAGACCAGAAGGTGACATCCTGCTAAAATAAAGTTTCTTTTGCATCCAGCAAAAGAAAAATTCCTCTGAATTCATCTGCTTTTACTCTTTGGTCTGTGTTTACTTCCTACTTATCTCTAATCTGATCTCATTTCTAACCTGCTGTTATTCAAATGACTATTTTGAATGCTTTTTGGCCTTGTTCCTCATGCACAGACATTACACAAATGTATCATAAACAGAGGGATTCTCCTGTTTGCACTCAAAGCCACTTCTTGGGCTGCCACTGCATTTTTAAGCCATGACAATCTTCTACAAACACTGTGAGAACTATTTTTCATACAAACACTCTATCAAACCAGAGTTTCTAACATTGTCTTAGCTTTCCACAGCTGTCATGGGATACATAAATCACCCAGAAAACAGGTTTGTAGCAGGATTCACAATGCCTCCTTTCTTCTCTTTATGGATCTTTGGGCCTCTGGGCTTACCACTATATATGAACCTATTTCAATCCTCACATTTATATTTACAAACCATCAGCCCTACAGAGAGCAAAAGAAGCCGCCATTAATAAATAGAGTTTGCAGGGAAAGAAGTCATCAAAAATATCCAATGGTTATGCCCCTCTTTAAAGGCCCAGTGAGATCAGTACAAACCTTTCCTTTTGAACCTTTGGGCACTGAACAAAACCAGCACCCATGGAGGAATACTCAAATGGCATTTACAAACCTACCTCTAAAACATGCTAATTTCCCATCTCTTTGGGGACTATAAGCTTTCCATAGTTCTTCTGCTGCTTCTTCAGCCCCACTAAGCCTATCCCATTCCCTTTCAGACACTCAACTGAGCTGTGTGCCAAAGCTTTCTAAATTGTCTCCCGTTTTATTTCGCCCAGCAATTTCTGCAGGATACGGTTTTGCTTGGTGCCTTGCACAACTGGGGATGGAACAAATGAGGAATTCTGTGAGCTTTTTTCTATTAAGCCCTAATCCACAAAGATATATATATAATCTTTATATTTTCTGCCCTCTCCTTTTGATAGTAACTTTGTGATGACAGGTATTCTTTTTCTGCAGGTCAAATGGCCTAGGTAATGCTTCAAATGATCTATCCACTAAAAAGGAAAGTGCTGGCAAAGATCATTTTTACAGGTGAATCATATGAATAGTAAATTTGATCCAGTCACTGCTGTATGTAATTACTCTAGCAAGGATTTCAGATGCCATGCAGGAGTGCTGTGGTGCTGGTTGGACAGCCATTGTAATGAAGGTGGGAAATGAAATCAGACCAATCTGTTCTACATCAAAAAGGCATATTAGTCGATAGGACACATCAAGATAACCTCTATACTGTATGTAATGTCAGCCTTGACACTAGTTGCACAACAAGGGACACTTCAGCCTTTTAAACTCAAATTATTCCAATGTGCAGAGGGGACAGACATCCTGCCTGGGAGGGAATCCAGGGCAAAGCTGGAGGGATAAACTTCCTGCCCTTCTCTCCCTTCCTATCTCAGTATAAAAGGTCTCAGAGAGCGGACCAGTCTAAATTTACTTGAGGTAGATAAGAGATGTAGAGCTCAGTAAAGAGAAGGCAATCTGGTGGGACACCATGAGATGGCTGTCCAGTGTTCCATGTGGGAGAGGCATGAACTCAGGATGAAAACCAGGATTTGGTTGTGTGCATGTTTGTTCAAAGAAATTTGAGCTGAAAGAGACTTTTTAGACCATATAATTCAGAAAAAGGGGTTATGGCATGGTTTGTTGTGTTCCCTCATGCCACTGCCTCTCTTGGATGAGCCAGTGGCATATTTGTATTACTCATCAGGGTGTGGTGCCAGCAGCATAACTCAGCATGCAAACTTGCTTCTCACAAATCAATGTTTCTCCCCAGGGTAGACAGACACATATACAGAGAAGAAGTGAAGAGCTCTGCACTGAAGAAACCATAATCACCAACTCCAAGAGATGCCCCTATAGTTATACTCCTATAGCTATACTCCTACAGTGGGATTTATAGAAAGTGCAGCACTATGATGCTATCCTCTCTTGCCTGTGAGGAACGAAGACCTGACAAGCAAGCCTCGCTGCTTGTGTTTGGCCAGCTCAAACCAAATCACAGGGAAGTGCCCATCTTTGCTAGTGATTCCTGACTTTGGCTCTTTGACTTCAAAAAACAAAGCTGCTTTTGTCTTTCAAAAGATAGACAAATATCCCATTTGCTCTTTAACTTTGAGCCTGACAGATATTTAATCTCTGTTCATGTAGGAAAGAGATACAGCTCCAGCATCTTCCTGGGGACATTATTGTGCATCCTACCCACCTCCCTGGGTGAACACTCCCATCATACAACCATTGTATGTGAGGCTCTGCCAGCCCCTTTTCTCAGACCTGTCTTATTTTACTTAACTATTTCAACAGTGGCTGGGCACAGGAGGAGGCTCCCTATCTCCCCATGGTGTTATAGCTCCAGTGGATGAGGAGAAGAGGGATTTCCAAACCCCCACCCAAGTCAGTTCCTGAAAGAACACCAAAGCTACATTAGAGAGGAGAAGACGTTGCCTCTAATCCACTAAACCCTGAATTTCTCTACACAAAGTGGAACTTTTATGTCCCACCCCAGCATGTATTGACAAAGAACATTGTGAATGTTCCAGGTCAAATGCAGATTAGAGCCTCTCTCCAGGAGATGAGAGGTGCAGGGCCAAATACCATCTGGAGGGACTTGGATGTGCCTTGCTAAGACCAGGTATCTCCAAGCTGTTGATGACGAAGAACAGAAATCTGCTTCTCTAAAAAAAAGCAGGTAAATGTTAGGTTATGGAAAGCATGGTGAATTCCGTTTTACAACAGCCACAAACTGCACTTTTTAGGATATTGTAAACATAAATTAATTGTTTCCTTGTATCTTCATGGGAAGATTGAATGCTTTTGTAAACATTCATAAGCATAATAAGCCACTGTACAAACATATTTGGAAATTGTACTTCCCTCTTCTGCCTAATTTTCCAAATCAACATCTTATGCTACACCATGCTTCTGAGAGGCTGATAACATTGATGCCTTGTGGCCATGACAGCTATTGACTGTATTCTCAAAGCTTATTGGTAAAATATTAACAACACCAGATACTTTGTGTATCTAAAGGAAATTCAATTTTACAAGTCTACTTAAAAATAAGTAAAGCTTCCACTTTTGCACATTGCCCACATAGACTAGAAACTCCTTCAGATTTTTGTTCATGTATATATGAATTATTCAAGAATATGAGCAAAGTGTGATGTGTGATGTTCTCTGGTCCTTCTCTCAGGAGGCTTTAAATATGAAAATTCCCTTGCTTTTTCAGAGTCACTTGCTATTTGTTCTCTCTCTCTCTCTTTTTTTTTTTTCTTTTTTTTTAACCACAGTTCCTGCAACAGAAATTCATTGCAATGTGTAGGCAGTCTCCAAAATAAACAAGCAATATGAAATGTCTTTGTAGCCTGAAATATCACTATTTGGCAAAGGAGCCTTTTTCCATATGCCACTGCAAATAGCAATTAGTTCAAGTAGAAAAGATTAGACCAGGTGCAGGTTTTGAAGTGACTTGTGGTGGGAGGAGGGAAAGGTCTCTCTTTTGTCAATGGTCTGTGTTAATTCATCAGGCATCTGAGGAATTTAGGGATATTCAACCTTTTGTGCTTAGCCAATACAATATGACCTCGGTGGCATCTGTGGACTGGACAGAGGTACAGGGCTTATTGATGGTTGTCAGTCCACTGAAGTGAAAGAGCACGTAAGGAAGAAGAAGCACATGATATATTTGTCTTCAACAACACTGCTATTTTGCAGGGGCTTTGCTGGGGGACTTGTTAAAAAAAAAGACAGAATGAGCTCCTCCAGTGTGGGAACCCACGGGCAAGCTCAGCTCAAGGGCCCGAGACAGACAGCTGGCAGATAAGGTGGCTGTAGCTGTTCTCTCCAGCCTTGCAAAGCTAGAGGTGACTTCAGAAAATGACAAAGAAAGGGGGCTAACACAACAATGTGTGTCCCTGAGATAAAAGATACTCCCAAGACTTCAAAAACCTCCTTAAAAGATTGGATTAACTTCTTCTAATCCTCTGAATCATGGGTAGATATGAGTTCAAAGGACTAATGTAATTTTATTATTACTTTTAATCAAATGTTTGAATTAGGAACTGAGCTAAGGGCAGCCTTCCCTTATCAGCCTCCAAAGCCTGAAAGCCGGAATGAATTAATTAAGTAAATGTAACAAGCAGCAGTTTATAACACAAGCAGCAGCTGAGTCAGCTTGACCATTGGCCAGTTATTGGGGTGAGATGTGCAGCTCAAGTACTACCAGATGATTCAATTCACATATCTTGGCAGAAGCAGATAAGCCTAAAGGGATGCCCAGAGCGAAATAGTGTCATAAATTGGCAAAGCAGAGAGTAATTCACCACCTTAAACAAAATGTTGTCATCAAGGAAGTTGTGCATTTAATTCATGCAGCAGAGTAGGCTGCCCTACCCAACATTTTGCAGGCTGGCTTTTTATTTAAGGAGAAATTAGTTTTACCAGGTCTAGGCGTATTTTATGCAATTGGCTTATATCTGTACGTTACATCAAGTAATGTACTCCAACCCTTCATTTTCAGGAGATTCACGCAAATATCAGTGTCAAATAGGATCACATTGGTCATGATGAGAGAGTTACAAGTACAGAGTGTGTATTCTTTCCATTTACCTTAGCCTCCCACAAGCAAAGACTTCTTCACAAGTGCAAAAATATTTTTTTTTTAAGATTGAACATTAATTTGTACTGTGAATCAGGAAACTGTAATACATAATCACCTCCACTATCACAATGTATGTCCAAATGACATATGACTAAAGACTTTCTTTCTCTAAATTAGCTATGGATGAGATGTGACTAATTGCAATAGGCTTCATTTAGGCACAGTCAATTAAATCAGTGGAGTTTAACAAAGGGAATTCTGTTCTAACAGGGCAGGTTTCAGCACAAGCATTTTTCCTTAGATGACAGATAGTGCTTTTCAGAGGAGGACACTTAAGTGCATATATAAATTATCTTCAAAAGCAGAGTACATTACTGAATATTTTCAATCGAGTGGGAACCTGAAGAAAGCTTGAAAAAAGGAAAAGTGCAATATAATTTGAATGAATCATTCCAGAGGCTGGGGATTTCTTCTGTTTGCTAGAAGAAATTGCTAGAAAATTAAGGCCACAGAACATCTAGAGGAGAAAAGACAACGAGCTTTGTTCTCAGCCTTGTTCTCTTGCCTTTCAACTATCTAAATTTGGGAAAAGCACTGAAAAGTCATGACCAACAACAACCTCAAACCAAGCCAACCACCAGCTTAATATCCATGGATAAAAGGCACTGGCAGTATGCTGGCTGGATGAAGTCATGCTACCCAGGTCCAGCACAAGACCAAGAGCTAGGAATTTAGGATACACACAAAGTAGAATTTTCCTCTGCTTCAAACCCATGCCTTAAACACAAAACCCAAATAACTTCTGGGTTTCTGGCTTTTGCATTCTTCCACCATTCTTTTTTTCTGCATACATTTGTATGAATGCACAGCCCATGAGTGTTAATGCTCCCTCTGATTTCATCCTTTCACAGACGTAGTTCCTGCAGAAAACCAGGCTGTTGGCTGCACAGCTCTCAGACATTGCCATGACAATGGACCATGATGTCAGAGACACGGGATTAGGAGTTCCCTGTATCGCTGAGCTAAGGGAGAACCCTGACTGGGAAGGAGAAAACTCCCATCTCAACAGCTTCAACGATAGAATCTGCAATTTCAAAAGCAGCTAGTGAAGAACACTGAGTAGTAAACTATGCAGAAATGACCAGAAATTCAGTGTCAAAAATGTGTTGACTGAAGAGAATCCCAAAACAATTGGCATGGCAGTATATTAGTGAAATCAATGTAGCAAAGCCAGTGTTGTGTCGGCAGTAACTGTGACACCAGAATCAAGATAATTTTGCCATTTTACCAGGGAAAGCAAAATACAATGGCAGAAAATACAGCATCTTTCACTCAACATACGAGTATTTTCAGCTCCACTGGCAAAAAGCTAAGAGCAATTTTAGACAGATGATTCCCTTAGACTAAAAGTTCACAGTAGAAAAGATGTAGGAACTGCATGTGTGAATGCACTTTAAAATAATCAGATACCTCAGCTTATATGTGTGGGAACACTGCAAAACTGCAAGCAGCAACAGGGGACTTGACATCCAAAGGCCACTCCCAGTGATTACTGCAGAAAAGGAACAGATGTCAAGAGCTGAGCCAGCTCCTAGCCTTTGGGGGCTGAGGCAGGACCCTCCCCAGCCCTGCAGCACAGCTTACCACAGTGCTGGCAATGAGCACTGCTGCTCTCAGCCAGCCCACGGACCTCCTTCTTGAAGTGGGTGTGCTGATGGCCTGGGGAAATCAGAAAATGAAATAAAAATAAAGATGGGGAAACAACTACAGAGAAGGAAAGAGTGCAGAAGTCCAGAGCAAAAGTTGAGGCTGGGTCATGCTTTATGACATATGAAGGTGGCTTGCAACAAAATGAGCTGGTCCCTTCTCTAACCTTGAAAAGAGGGAACTGGGAGCCAAATGCCTTGCTTCTCCTCTCCTGCCTGGGTGGCCTCGCTCCTTCTTGGATCTGCTACTGTGATGGTTCAACTGCCTGTGTGCCTACCTGCAAGATCAGGGTGCCTGTGAATCAGGAGAGCTCCATTTACTTCCTAGACAGGAAGCCTTGATGACTCATCTGTTGGACAGGGACGATGTGATAAGATGAAGGACCTCAAGCAATGTATTTCAATGGAAAATTAAATAAACTGAAGGATACACATACACACACCCATCATGATTTCGAAGGTAACTTTAAAAAAACATCACAAGAGTCAGTGCCTTTTCAGCGCTGTGCTGTGATTTAAGACATGTCAGCACCCAGCAGGGAGTATTGAGGCAAAGAGCCCTGAGACACCTATTTCCAGAGATGAATGCTATATAATTACTGACTGGCCTTGCTTCAAAAAAGGGTGCAGCCTCACACAAAGCCATCTATATTGCAGCTGGGAGAGGAGCCAGTACCCTCATGTGTCCCTATGTTGCTCTATGGAGACAGATCAGAGTTTCAGAGGTTGACAAGGGCTCTGTGCCCTGCTTTATGGGGTGGACCTGTCTGATGAAAGACTTCTGAAACCACTGTTAAAAATCTGTGCTTTTGGAATGAAAATTCTATGTCACTTAACTATATTCCAAGTAGACCAGCCCATATTATTTTTGGTACTGATGTTGTAATGACTTCTAAGTGATTTGAATTGCTGCTAGAAATTTTGTGCCTGTTTTGCAACCCATAAAGCCTGCGCTCTGAAACAGAAGCTGTGATTCCAGTGGGCAACATTTTCCTCGGTATTTCTGCTGCTCCTTTCAGTGCCAGTGAACTGTGAAGAAGCCACAGTCTAGATTAACAGTGAGCCCTCTGCATTGTTTTCTGCATTGTCTCTTGTGGTATTTTAAGCACCTGATGTATAGATGACAAATACCCATGCTGCTGGCATGCACCTATGCTGCTGATTCTTCGAATTTTACTGCTGCTACTTTATATTTCCCTCAAAGAGGGAAGGACAGCCATAGAAAATAATTTTGACATTAGCCCATACTCTTCAGTAGCCTGGCTCCTCCAGATTTGCTGGATTTTTACTTCTGCCATTCCCAGCACAGCACTTTGCAGAAAGGCAGTCAGTGCAAAGAGCTGGCTGCACATCTAAATGAAAGCAACAGTGTGGGGTGTCAGTGCAAAGTGTGTGATGAGAATTAACCCCCCCAAGTCACTGGGGTGGGAAGGGGAGTCTTCAGAAGGAACTTCTGGATTTACTTTCAAGAATATTGTTCCCTGAAATACTACGATGCTTCTAATGCCTTCTGCCTGTACTAAATGCTACCACATGGCCCAAGTTATGTCAAAGCTGTTCTTGAAGCTGTGGTTGCAGAAAAGGCATCTACTCATAATCACAGACCTTTTCAAGTGGTTTTGACCCAGTCACTAATGTTTTTACTGGAGTTCCTTGAATAACTTAGTCTTGCTTTGTAATAAATATGTCCTTGTTTACAAGTTACTGGAGAAAGGCTGTGCACCTGCAACCGGCCACAGAGAAGTGCACACGACCATCACATTGTGTCTTTGCAGCTGAAATGAGTGAATTGCAGAGATTATAGCATGGTAAAATGTCTTAACAAAAAAAAAAAAAAAAGAGAGAGAGAGAGAGAAGGAATTTTAATGGCATTGAAATACACATCAGTCAGAGGAAAACCAGTCCATTTTATCAGCAAGGATTTTGTTACTGACAGCTGCCTTCTCAAACACTTTGCTGTACCGAGAGCAAAATGAGACATCAAGCAAAACCAGTTTTAATTTAAAACTTAAAATATTTGCTCGTTGTGTTTTGCATCATACTTTCCTTGTGCCTAGTTCACTAAGTATAATTATTCTGCTTTGGAAGTCATATGAAAAATGATGAGGAAGCTACAAACACTCCAATATCAAGTGCAGACTCATGTCCACATGTTCACTCTTGTGCTGTCTTGTGCTTTTTCCTTTTAATTATGTTATTTTTCTAGTAAGTAACAGATTACCTGACATGGATGTCAATTAGTCATTGTTTTCCCACTGCAAATCTTGCCATCTGTTCAAGATTTCTTTGGATTCAACAGGAGTTTTCAACTGCTATTCACTGGGCCAGACCTTCCAATGTTCAAAAAATGATATGATTATAGCAGAGTGTAAATTAATGTAAAGCTTTATAGAAGAAAGACAGTCTCATCCAGCTGGTTCTAAGAATTAGACCCAACTAAATATGTTTGAGGATAGAGACCTGCATTCTCATTAAGTCTGGATGCAATAATTCAGTATCTTTAATTCTTACTTATGTAGCCATTTTTCTCTTTCTGCCTTTATAGGCGACAACAAAAATCTATTTCTTGCAGAGTGCTTATCATTTGTCATGCACCATGTAGTGCACAAAGGTGAGTAATCACAACAACCTTGTGTGGGAAAGCTGATACCATGTGCAGCTGCTTGTTTTGCTCCTCATCACCCCCATTCAGGGAAAAGCAATAGGTATTTTGAGTTCCAGATAAATTCCTGTAATGCTCCTAGGGTGTAGTCAAGTTCAAAAACCCCAGAGTTTAATCAAAGTGCAATTAACTTCAAGGAAACTAAAGCAGAGAGATACAAGGTCTGATCCTCAAAAGTCCCAATAAGCTCTAAACTTCATTAATTTGATTAATAGATGAAGTGTGCTCAGTCGCTTTAAAGATGCCAACTGTTGTGCAACTTGCTCAGTACTGTTAAAAAAAAATAATCCTGTTCTTTGCTGTTGATCAGTCTGATTCTTGCAATATTCTACTGTAACAACAACAAAAAAAGGAACCAAACAAAAGTTGCTGGTAATTTTCTTGGCTTTGGCAATTTAACATAATAAAAGTTAAAAATGTAAGTTCAACTTTATTGAATTATTTTCATATTTTATTCCCAAATAAAATATTTGGGAATTCTTCCTTTTGGGTAAGATTCTGAAAATGCATCACAAACACCAGAAATTACTGATGCTAATAATGCTGCCAGTGTTCCAGCTGACTAAAAATAGAGTTCTGTGACAGCCTAAGAATGAAAACATTCATTCAGAAGTTTGTAACTGCTAGTCATGGTTTCATCTATCTTCAGTGCAAGGAATGATTAACGGTCCTGCAGGAGTAAAAGCTCATTCCCCTGACTGCCCAGGGAGGAGAACGGGGCTGGCAGCCCTGGGGTGGGTGGTAGTGGGGAGGATGTGCAGCTGCTACACCAGGGGTGTGGAACACCACCAAAGGACCAGGAGCACAGAGGGTGCAGCGGGAGCTGCAAGGAGAAAGGAGATAGAGTCCTTTTGGGCAGCCTCACTACACCTGTATCTCAGGGAAGCTGCCAAGGGCCCTGGGGCAGTCACAACTGGTGTAAGCACAGATTGCTCAAGACTGCTTGTCCCCTTCCAGGGCAGCTGGGGCCAGAGAAGACACTGTCCTGGCACATGGGACATACTCCATCTGGAAAACACTACCTCCATTCACTTTCTCTTATCTTCTGCTACCTACTATACAATCAGCAGACCAACTGCAGCATTTTTATTTGCTGGGAATAGGTCAAAGATTTGCTTCCTCCAATTCAGGATCATGTTCCTTTGGAGTTTGTTCCTCACTTCTTTTCCCAATTGCAACAACTTACTTTCATGGGAACATGTTTTCATCCTGTCATACTTCACAGATCTGACAGTCTGATGAGGATCAAGCTCTCTTGAACACAGTTAAAAGTTAACACTGCCTCAACTTTATTCCTCTCTACATTTTTTAAGGACAAGAAAGCTCTCTTTTTCTTTTCCTCCCCTAAAGCAATGACATCTCTTTTAAGACCTGGGGTTAAAAATTCCAGCACGTAATCTTGTGCAACAGTCAAGGAAGGGTGGAGATATAAATATCATAAAGTCCAGATTCATCACTGAATCTGGAGCACATCCACAAATTTAAAAGCCGATGGGACACTCAGAGTAGAGATAAACACAGATGGACAACAACATTGCCAGAGAAAAGGATTAGACAGGACCCACAAATGTCATGAGGGAATGATCAGATCAAGGCAGTGCATTTTACTCCCACAAATGTCCTTGTTTCCCACCTCTTCCAGTAAGAAGAGGCAAGAAATTTCTTACCCCCCACTAAGAATTCCTGCAGCAGAGAATCTTTTAAGGGTGCAGTCAGTAAGTCTTGCCTGTCTTTGTGCTTCTGGCATGTCCCTCTCTAGAAAACTGACCACTCTGTGACCTTCTGGTGCTCCTCCCAGTTGCTATCACTCAGCTATGGGCAATTCCAGAACTTCCCCTCTGAACTGTGTCCTAATTCCCATGACTACTCTGGTTTGCTATGTGTCCTCTGTTAAAAATCATTGGCTTATTGGACCACATGTGCATGAACTTGGTTTTTTGCAATACATCATTTCACTACATGCACACAGACTGCATTCAAAAATTCAGTTTTTCCTCTAACGAAAAGGTTTCTGGTGGTTTACCTAGCCAGCATCATTTGGGAATTAAAAAAAAAAAGGAAGGAGCAGAATGATTTTGCTCCCTCTTCTTTTTTGCTTATCCCTGAGGGCTTTAAACCCTCTGGGTGCTGCAAAATGTGAAGGAAAATTTTAAAATTCTGAGCTAGTTCCCTACCCAATTCTCTTCCTTGCTCTTGATATCTGCCTAGTCAGAAAACTACCACCAGTTTACCTACTACGAGTGTTCACTGCCCTGCGAGTGGGGGGTGATGCCTCCCAGAGTCAGTACCTAACACACCAGCAACATGATGGATGATGTTCTTCAAAGCTGAAAAGTCTGAATTGGTTTAAGCAACTCTTGCTGCCATTTCTGTCTGCAGTAGGTGCTTGCAATGAATGTAGTAACCTAAACACTCATGGGTGAGTCACAGGAAAAGCTTCAGCAAAAGGTTCTTGACGTTGCAACACACTTCCCTATATTTAGACACAAGGAATGATGCTTCAAATGTTAGAAGAACTCAAGCAATCTTGAAAATGAAACCTCCAGGATGATTTTTAAAATTCTGCCTGACTTATCTGGGAAAAGCAGACAACAGTCCTCTTCCAGGAAGGTCAGCCTTTGGCAAGTGGTGAGATTAACACAGCAGTATGCTCATATACTTCAGATACTCACACCTGAGAGATATTTGTTACTCTGAGCCAGCCAGAGTACCCAATTTCACCTACTATTTTTTCTTTAGAGTTTTTAACTTTTTGTGGGCTTTTTGCATGGTTTTGTTTGTTTGTTTGTTCTTTTAATGTGCTGCATTTGCAGATGCAATCAAATGTTGCAGCTGCTGGTTCCCATTAATTTCTGGGCATGGTTGATCCACGCTTGCCTGTTTGTCAAGAAGACGGCTGTGTCCTGAAAACCTGGTTCCCATTTACTGGGTCCTGATTCTCTTTTATGCTCCTATAAAGCAGCAATGGGAAAAGGCCTTAGCAGAAAGGAGATCTGGGCCTAAATCAGCTGAAAACACCTATTTGTCAGGTAGCTAATCCAAGATCTTATACCCATTTATAAAAACTTGTTATTTTTCTGCAGTCATCCAGGAATGTCATTAATAGCTCTTCACCATGGTGCCAAAAGACACTTTTTGAAGGGATTTAATGCCCAGATCATTGCAAATCTGATCTTTGCTTTGCCTGTTCCCCAGCCAGCAGCTATGAACAAAACAGACTTTGAAGCCTGCAGCATTATTAATCTGAGACTTATTACAGTAGGAGAGAGAGAGAAGGAAATAAATCCCTTTTTCTAGCACTCCTAACTCAGTGTAATAGTCCAAGAATGACAAGCTAAACATTACTCCGAATTTATCAGGCTTCATTTCTCATGATGGATAGCAAGCAGGAGATTGCACTTTATTTTTTCAAGCTGACCTGACTGCAAACCAGGAATGCACAGAATGCCAAGGTCCTCCTTTCCCTCTGTGAAGATGCTCCCAGCAGAAACAGGGTATCATGATGCAATATTTAGCACTTAGTTCTTGTAGTGCTTAGGACAAAGATATGTTCAGAGCAAGATGGTCCCTTGGAAAAAAAGTAATCCAAAGCCATTTCCCTTTGCAGACCTGAGGCACATACACCCATGTTGATTCTGGAGGAGAATGCAGAGCTTATTTAGCGAGAGTGAGTACAAAAAATACATATCAACATGTCTCTGGAGCTGAGCTTTGATCAGCTTCCTTTACTGTCCAGCAAAACAGTTGGTAACCACTTAAACATTAGGAATGATGTCATGAGGTACAACAAGGATCAGCCCTGAGTGTAAAATGGTCAAATGCCTTTCTAATGAAGACACTCTTTTCCCTGTCAAAGATATATTGGGTTAATGACAAGGCCACACTTTATGGGTGCCTAAAGATTTTGCAAGGGGTCAAAATCACCAGGGATAAAAGGGTATTTTAATTTTTGTCTACCTACTTTTATTTATCATCATGTTCATAGTTGTGTGATGAGAAACTGTCAGATTTTTTATTGGTTTTTTTTCCCATATATTTCTCTCCTGATAGAAAAGCTGCCTAAATAAAACACCTCTTGTATATTTTCTCATATTTTAAACAGTCTGATACTTCAGTTCCTAGAGAAGGAAAACAAGCAGCAAACTGAATTTAACACTGAAATACTGGGGGTAGAATCCATCAATAAATCATAGCAGTCTGCTGTAGCCAGGAAAAGGTGCAAACTGCTTTTGTACCCCATTGATTTGGAAGTTGTGATGACTTTTGCTCTCCTTCTAAATTTACCTAACCAGGAAGAGAGGCATGTCCTTAGTTGCATTAATTGTTTCTGAAGAAGATGAGAAATGAATTCACGTGGCATCTGAATACTGTATTCCTTCATAACTGGTATTTCTCAGCAGGACTCAGGGTAAAGCTCCTATCATTTGCCAAGCCTGTCATCATGTCCATCAAAATATGCAAACACCCACATGGCTGCTTGCCTCCTGCCAATGTGCTGGAGTATTTTCTGCTGTTTCAAAGGGAGGCTACAGGGACAGGGTTGCAGCATGCAAGCTTTGGGCTGGACAGCTTGCTCATCATCCCACACTTTCACCTTTCTGCAATGCTTCTTAGAGACTAAGATCCTTTTCTACAAGCAAAGCACGTGCATTTTCTTAATTAATGCATTTAAGAGGACATTATGCAGAATTTATTTACCCATTTCATAACACTGACTCTCACTGGGCTGCAGAAAGAGCTTAATAGCATAGAGCAGAAACAGAGGGTAGAAAAATGGCCCTGCAATCTTTACTCTGTTTACCGGTAATGTTTTGTTATTACAAGAATGCTTGGGGTTGTATTTTTAATGTGCTGGACTGATAGAGTGTGTTTTAGTCTTTTCTAAGATGTTGTTTAGATCCCATTTGGAAGGCTGTGGAGAAAATGCTCTTTTCATAACAACAATCCAATTCTTCTGTAAATATCTGCTGTCCTATTTATCCTTTTGGAATTAAATTCAAATTTTTTTAAAATTAAACTTGCTACCACAGAAAGCAATAGTTGCAAAAACTGTTTAAATAGGTACCATTTCTGAATATAAACAGTTCTGAATTTTTTTTTTATCTGAAGGCTTAAGCGGTTTCATAATTTCTGGTGCTGTTTTTGAGTGTTTTTACACAGAAATAGACCAAAGCATGTTGAAACTACACATAAGGAGTGAAGAAGTGGGGGGAGGATGGCTGTTTTAAAAAAAGGCTAGAGATCAGAACGGGAAGCTGTGAACACAAATTAATTACATGTATATGAGTAGCAAAAGGAGGAGGGAAGGCTCTCTCCACATTTGGAAATTATAACAAATATCAGGCTGTCCTGCAATCTCACAGTCTGGAATTGTAAATGCAAAGAGGAAAAAAGGTCAGTAGGATTTTTTGGATCAGGACAGGAGACTTCAATGAACATGACAAGGTAGATGTCTTTACTGAGTGCTAGTGGTGGTTCATCAGGCACCATGTCATAGATGGTGTCAGATTCTGCTGCTACTTAACGTCTACTTACAGGGGCCCTTACAGAGAAATCACTTGTAGATAAATAACTCACAGTCGGGAAAAAAAAAGGCAAAGAAAGAAGCAGAAACATGAGGAAGACTGCAAAATGAGAGACAACATGTTTGCTAAGGATTGGATTAGACCATACCTTAAGGTAAAGCATTCCGGTTCTCCTCATTGCATTGGGCATGTTCCCCTGAGCTGAATCCCTCCCTGCCTGCTGCAGCCACAACATCACTTCTCATTCATATCTCCCCCTGTCTCTGGGCAACTCTGCATCAGCAACACAAAACATGGCAAAGAGAGGTAAAATAACCTGCATTTCCAAATCCATACTGCAGCTGAGGGCAACAGCCCTCATCTCAGCCTCATCTCTGTCTCCTCTCTGCCCATGGTGCTCTTGCCTATACAGACGGTTGGTCATCCTCACACCAAGCAGTGGGATGTCACAGCCCTTCTGCAGTGCACCCTGAGACCAAGGGTGATTTGGTCTTACAGATTTTGGAGCTCACAGTTGCTAGTGGGAAAATATCTAAATTATCCCTTCAATCTGCATAGACGAAAACCAAACCAAAACAGACAGCCCTACTGAGGTTCCAATAGGTTTGTCAAACTTTCCTCCAGCACCATTTTTGGGTTTTTTATGCTCTCAGCAAATGTCCTGGTAACCCTGTGCAAACACCAAACACACGCAGGTAAGCACCCCTATTTTGCACAACTGTTCTGAGCCAGGCTGGTAAGAGGCACTCACCCCACCCACAGCTTTGAAAAAATGTCTGCAATGGTATAACTGTGTCACAAGACTGGTCCCCAGGGAAATTCCAGCATTCGGTCCCCTGTCTGAAAAACATTTCTTTGTCTTAGCGTAGCTGTCCTGCCCAGCATCATCTCCCCCTCCACCAAGTCCTTAAGAGCTGACTGCTGTTTGAAGAATGACTTCAGTCTCACGAGATCAGAAGCTGTGGGCAGTCACACACAGTTATGCAAAGCCTCTGAGGTAAATGATGACACAGTGGGCAGGGAAATGGGAAATCAGACCCATGTGGCTTTTTAGAGGGCTTTTTTTGTATTTGCTACTTTGCTATGTAGTCTCTCCCAAAAGTCACCAAGGGAAGTAAAAATGTGATCATACTTCTCCTCAGTAATAAGCCCTGTTTTCACACAATATTGATTCACTCCACATTTCATTTTTTGTGGCACACAGGATAGCAACTACCAAAAAAATTTTGAGTTTACTGTTCCATCATTTAAGAAGGTGTGCTTGAGCTGGCCATTTACTGCTTAGCTCTATTGTCCCCAAGCTTTGGCTGATTCACAGGCAGGAGCTCTGGATGTTCATTTGTCTCCAGATTCCATCACTAGCATATCTTTTTATAATTAGTTATTTAAACAGGGGTGTTTCATCTCTCCCTGTTGTACAGCCACAAATCTGCTTCCTCCACACTGCTAACAAATAGCAAACTTCTGATTCAGTCTGCAGTTCCTTTGAGCTCTGAGAACCAAACACTGTGGTTTAAAAAGATTAAAACCAGAGATGAAACCTGATTGTTGTTTCATGCATCTGCTTTAAATTGGTTGTTCTGTTTATTTTAGAGACTTCTACTGGTGAAATGAAAAAGCAAGCAGCCATTCTGCAGAATTAGTCTTGCTACATTGGGCTTTATTCTTGCCTTTTATTTACCCTTCTCTTTTAGAGCATCAATGAAATGTTGCCTGCATTGTAAAATCAACATGACTAACAATTAGCACATGCCACTAAATTAAGTGCTACCTCTAAACTACGTTCAGTTGTGTTTTAGCTACAAAAGACTGGTGCAGGGTCCTGCTTATTTAAGGACCACTCATCATTTTACAATATACCCTTGTCAGAAGGTGCATGCATACAAATACAATTCCAATACTAGCATTCCTTTCTTGTCTTCCTAGGGCTCTCCCTGTGTGTCCAGCACTAGTAGAAACACTCTCCCATCCTGTTTAGGGAAACAATAGTGAGATTCAGCTCTTCCAGGATTTAGAAAGGGAGAGCGAGCCCCAGGGGTGTCATGTAATGAAGGAGGGGGACACCTCACTGCCTGGCCTAAGGTGGCACTCAAGATGGATTAACTGCAAGGGAGAAATTTCAAGTGTGGGCAACATAATTAACATGGACAGGGACCCAGAGACAGACCTTCTATTTATGTCAGCCTCATTTCCTTACTCATGCAATCCTTCCTCAAATCATGGAAGTAAGGTAAGTTCCGCTGAGAACCAAAGCAAAGCCTTAGAGTCATTTAATTTCACTTGAATGGTCTTCAAGTCTTGACCAGACCTCAGCAGGCTGATGTATCCCTGTCACTTGTGAGCTGGGGAGCTGGAATATTATCTTAGCAACACAGCTTTTGTGGACCACAAGAGCAACCCGTAACTGCTCCTGAAGAGTCTTTAGAAGACAGTTAAATTTTTTGAAGCTCTATTGAGCAAGTCAATAAAATGAGCTTATAATTGCCAGGGTGTGTCCCTGTGTGACTGCAAACTCTGTTCTAGGGCTTGTGCCCATGCTTTGAAGGGCCAGAGAGCTGATGGGCTCTGGAGGAACTGGCAGGAGCAGAGCAGATGTCCTACAGATGCTCTCCTGATGCATTTGTGTACTGGGTTGTTTGGTTGTCAGCACAGAGTCCACACAGCACGGCTCCTCAACAAGAAACCGAAAGGAGTTTTAGTGAAGTGGGGTTCAGTCTCTTCTGCCAAATAACAGGCAATAGGACAAGAGAAAATGGCCTCAAGTCACACCAGGGGGGATTTAGTTTGGGTATTAGGAAATATTTCTTCGCCAAAAGGGTTTTCAAGCACTGGAGCAGGCTGTCCAGGAAAGTGGTGAATGCCTCATCCCTGGAAGTGTTCAAGGCCTGGTTGAATGGGGTTTTGAGCTACCTGATCTAATGGAAGGTGTCCCTGTCCATGCCAGGGGGCTTTAAACTAGAAAATCTTTGAGATCCCTTCCAACCCAGCCTGTTCTGTGTTTCTGTTGCAAGATTTGCATTGTAAGGGGTGTGATAAATTTCACAAAGCAAAACCCAAGCTTTTCTTTTTAAAGTGAGTAGACAATCCAAGCTCGTGGTAAACTGCAGTAGTCTACTTGAGTGTGTGTAATATATGGGGATTTGACATTCAATTACATCCCAGGCCATTCTAGGGGCAGAGATAATGTTCCTGGTGCCAGGCCAGGTTAAATGCATCTGCACAATAGACCCTGAAGATGCTCAGTTGGACAGATGTAGAAACTTGATGTTATTTTTCAGATGACATTTTCAGGTGGCTATTTTCAGTTGCCACTTTCAGATGGCTATTTTCAGATGCCAAACAGAGCTTATTCTGTTCTTAAAAAGCAAGGATATAAGAGCCGTGACAAGGAAGTGGTTTACCACAACAAAGGTATCCATGGCTTGTAATGCCCTTCCAATTACAAGGAACAGACAATTGTTCATCACAAACATTAGCAAGAGAAAGCTGAAAGAAGAGAAAAAGCAGCCTGCCATGAGCAGGAATAAAAAGGCTGCAAGTGAAGCTGCACACTCTCATAAGCTGATGCACATCTGGCACGGCTCTGCTGTAATCAGCATTTAGCCTGTACTTGCACCCATCCACACAACAGCTGAACCCAACCTCAAAAGTCTTCCCCTGTAATTGTGGCAAATACCACTTCACCAAAACCTCCCTTTTGTTCTCCCCAGAACACTGGGCTTCCTCCTTTTCCAAACAAATCTCTGCTTAAAATTCATAACAATAAAGTTTATGCCCTTTCCCTCTTCATCTGACACACAGCTTATTTGCCCAGGAACTTCCTGGCAGGTTGGAGGGATCTGAGGATGGCTTAAGCATAAAGAAGGCCCAAACCCACAGTGTTTTCAAGCTTCTTCAGCCAAACAGTATGTAGCACTGGGGAAAAAGAATACAAACACAAACCCCTGAGGTTTTGGTGAGCCTTTTAGGGTCTTCTTGTGAAAGTGATTTTCTACGCATCCATGGGGTGACCAATAAGACTTACTTTAAATGGTCGTTCAGTCAGCTTTGGTTGCTGAAACTGATATTCCTAATTTCTCATTTGGGTGTTTCTGGATAAGACATGCAGATTATCTTAGGTTAGGAAATATACCACCTTCAAAACACAAATAGAAAAACCTCAGAGAGCTCCCATCTGCCCCAGTCATGTGTGACCATACCTGTATTATAAAATTGCAAAAACAATACCTTCTACTGCATCCTGCCACAAAGCTCTGAGACTGCTGAAAAACACATGTGGGCAATGATGAAGGTGCATCCAAAAGAGAGGAGTAAATTGCCTGTCACCCAGAAACTGCAGCTGCCTTATAGCAACCTTAATAAATAAATAGACATATCTCATTCCAAGGAAAAGAGCTCATAATAATCACCAGCAACAATGAAAAACAGTCACTTCATAGGTTTAAAATTTTTATTTTACATAAAGCTACTCTGGTGAAACCACTTCTTTTCATATTCTTAGGTTTTCTGATGAGGAAACTCCAAAGATACATGGGAGACATCTTTCTCTTAGTGCACCACCTGGGAACAACCAAAGGAAAGGAACAGTTGTATTTGCCCAGGATCCCAAATCTTCCCAGCAGTACCATACGGAAAAAAGGCAGAGCTGTGGGCACTCAATCTTTGCCACGTACTCCTTGGTACAAGAGAGCAGCTGTAGTGCTGCACTGATCTCTGAGTGCAGGGCCTCAGAAAAATAAATGTGACTATTTAAACTCTCACCAGCCGGAGGTGGTGTGTCCAGCAAGATGCAAACCAGTTATGTATCAGTAAGGCACTGGCTGCTACTACGATTACATTCCTGATACATGAGTGGTCCTTCTTGAAAATATGGTCAATTTTTCTTAGCTGGTTGATAAGAAAGTTGGTGGTTTCAGTCCCAGACAAAGACATGAATCAGAAGCCATGAATCAAATGACTATCCACAAGAGATAAATCTGGTATTATCTTCCCTAGCTCAATCACGCCAAAGAACTTCTTAGCTTAATAACAGTGGTCAACATTGGCATCAGCCCAGTAGTTCCCAGCACTTCCTTATTAATGTGAATGCTTTTGACTCAGCACTTCCACAGTTCCATAAATATTGAAGCTGACTTAATTTAAGCTGTGAAAAGCATTTATAAACATTAAAACTCAATGGCAAAGCTAACCTGCTGCTTGAGCTAAGCTTTGATTCATGCACTGAGGGTTTCTACTAACCAGGCTACATGATGCCTTCAGCATAAAGCTGAAATTTTCATTTGCTTCTTTTTCTGTAACAAAACAATGCCTGGAACCAAATAATCAGCCTCCAGGTTTGAGCTGTTTGGTTTAGGTTGATCTCCAGTCATCCTGCAGTGGATGCAGCATAACTCACTCACTATATTGAAGGTGTATGGAGACATTTAGAATAAGGGCAGCTTTCACAAGGCAACCCTTTTATGTTGCTGCTAAAATAACTGTCTCCAAGGAAAGCCTGTTTCCAGTCCTGAGTATTTAGGCATGTGAGATGGGACCAGGCAAGGTGGATTTCACAGTTAACATCACTCCTGTCTCCAAGGATCATGCACACCACCTACTGTGCCCAGAGCATTATACCAGCATTTATTCAAAAGCAATGCCGGATTTATGGCATTGCTGCAATTACTGTGAAGGAAAAGAGTCCCTCAAGATTAACAGTCTAGGTCATCCATGGCAACCTTCCTATCCTGTGATCCTGAGTTACAGTGAGTTCACTGTAACCATCTTATCTAGTGCAAACTGAAAACTCTATCTAGTTCTTGCAGTGAGTGAAAATGGCCCTGCAGTTAAGAAATATGATATTACATTTTAATATATGATATTAAAATAATAATATGATATTATTTTCCTTTTTAACGCAGCTTCTTCACTGAAGATTCAAAACTATCCATTTAAGTCATCTTACCAAGTGTGACTCAGCAACATTATTTCTATATCCTTATCAGCCATGTAAAATAAAAGAACTATTTCTGTGAGAAAAAGTATCTTTTGACATATTAAAAATAAACGTTCAAAATGTATGTGTGGTAGTGAAAATTCAGTTCTATAGACTAGTACAAGTCAATTTAGTAGACCAAGAATAAGCAAGAAAAAAGCATTTGGAAACAGAGTAGAGACCCTGGGGAAGGAATAAAGTGGGCAGAAAAAAGTCAAAATGAAAGAACTGATGCAGCTCCTATTGCAGATATTTGCTGGTGGGCACTTCTGTGTGATAAATTTTCCAGCACAGCACTTTCAGTCTCTGCTATAGGCAAGGCAGACCAGTGCTGTCAGCACTTCGAATACCTTTGAACACCTTTGGTATTATTCTTCATAATACAGAGGGACAGGAATAGGCTTGCAGCCTTAATGCAGTGTGAAACATGAAAGTTGTAACCTCTAATGGAAAGTCCCAAAAGTCAGTGAAGCCACTGCATAGGATGGTTTGTGTTGCTTTGAGAGAGCCTCAAATATCCTATTTCAAGTTTCTGGCAATAAACTCTCTTTCTTTGCTGTGCTAATCTAACTTTACTACGTTAAGAACTGCAATCATGATGTGAAAAGTGCTGCACTGTGGGTGCTTACTCAGCATCCCAGTCAGTGGCTTTGAGGCTGGTGCCTTACCTTTGGGCCGAGCTGACCTGTGTCAGTGCATGAAAGCTGTGAATATGCACCACAGGCCTGGCCTGCCAATACCCATCAATGGGAAGACTGTGGTGCCCTCAAGCTGTTTCTCTTCCACATCTTATGTCTCTTGCCCCCCACAATCTACAGTGAGATTCCTAAAACTAGCACTTCAAAATAGAAAGTGCTGGTTTACCCATGTCTGAACCAGGTGGTTGGTGCATAATGAAGCTACAGAAGGGCTGGATTTGATTTGTGTTTCATTGAAAAACTGTCTGTGACATATTCTGGTCTATCCTTCAGCAAGAGACCTGGCACAAGGCTGGGAACATGGAGGTGTGGGAAGTGGGCTTGGCTGAAATAATAGGAGCTGTGTTTCCACAGCATGACTAAAGGGGATGAATGAAAGAATATACCTCAACCTAAGCATGAGTGTAGTCTTTTATCTATTAGGGAGAAGAGCTTACTGACAAATGGGAAAGGAATGCGCAATCAGGTTTTGTCAGGTTTGACTTCATCAGTCTTTCTGCTTCAAGTTCTGCCTCTTAGATTTGGTTCTCAGGGCAGGCCATGAAACCAGAATTTTTGTTTCACAATTCAGAAGGAGGAATGAGAAAGAGGGATTTTATTTTAAGATTTAAAATCTGGTTTCATTATGTATCAGAACAAAAACACTGTATTTCCAAAACTTTCATATGTAAGGACCAGAAAGGAAAGAGAATGGAGGCCAAGCAACAAATAGGCCAGTGCCTCAGTGATTCCCCTCTGCAGAGGAAAACTTGGCTCCCAGCTCCCAAGTACTGCCAGACAGGAGAGGGATGGCAGCTTGGACTCCCCCGCCAGAAGGCCAGGGATGGCCAGGTTTTCTCCCTGACCCCCACACTCCTTTAGTTAACTCTCTCTTCCTTCTGCCCCCATCCCCTTGGAACCTCTCCACTCCATGTAAATAATTACATATGAACAGAGCTACAGAGAATGAGAGTATGCAGTCCAGTGGTTAGGAAGCTCCCGGGAGATAAAAGGGAGCTGCAGATTCAAGTTCTTGCTCTGTCTGATTTGAAGCTGATTTCAATTAAGTATTCATTGGAAGAAAGAGAAATGGCCTGTGCAGCTTGGCAGCCAGGGACCCACTCCAAATCAGAGCAAGGACTTGAACCTGGGGATGCACTTCCCAGGGAAACCTCCTAACCACTGGCAGATCGATCAGCTCTCACACGTGACGCAGGCGTGGGAGGGAGGCTGAAGCACTCAGCCAGTTCTGGGGGAACTGCCTCTTCTGGGGCCTTTGCTCTGAAAGGAAACCTGTCAGAAGGCACCTATCCAGCCAGTGTGCTAGAATCATCATGTGAAATTATGTACAAGCATGTCTGTTCCCCACACCCCATCATGGAGGCCCTCACACAGAGAGTCTCCCACCAGAATTGGAGAAAGCTGAGAAGTTGACATCAGGCATCTCCAGAGTAGGACTCGTTTTCTCCTTTCCTGCAATTTCCCTACCAAACTAGGAAGATTTTCTGCCAATGTTACAGTTGAAACAGAAGCATTCTCTCAGCAAGTTCCAGAAAAGCATCATTTTCAGGTGGAAAAGTTGGTTTTGGATTGTATGGGATGGATCCAATACTAGTAAAGACTAGCAAAATTATCAATCATAATGTGTGAAATGGAGAAGTACTTCACAAATGTTT
This sequence comes from Trochalopteron elliotii, assembly GCA_024734555.1. NCBI lineage: Eukaryota > Metazoa > Chordata > Aves > Passeriformes > Leiothrichidae > Trochalopteron > Trochalopteron elliotii. The sequence continues at coordinate 458,786 of JANPWX010000189.1, forward strand.
CTGGTTTAGATTCAGAAGGAAGCAGGATGATATATTCAGAATCTCACTTGATAATTACTATTCCACTGGCAATTAGCAAAGATGTTAAACAGCAGTCGTTAATAACAACATTTGTAAACCTGCAGGACTTGATTACAGCCTTAGTGAAGTTTGCCAGCTTGGCTGACAGGAGTAGATGGAATAAGGAAAAACATTTAGATCTTATAAGGTGTTTAACTTGCTCCCACGTAACAATCCATTACTGTTAAATGGTTTAAAAGCTGTCTAATGAATATATTTCTGGATTTATTTTAAGCAGAATCACTCTCATTAAGCGAGGTGTTCCATCTGGAGTCTAGAGGGGGTTCTATTCTTCATGTCAGCTGCTCCTGTCACATACCAACAGCGTAGACAAAAACAAAACAACTGTGGTAGAAGTTTGAGACAACACCAAAGGGATGTAGGATGATATAAGTGATGGGGGAACAACTTTGTTATAAGGATTAATTCCTTGTCATTTCTATTACTTGCATTTTCAGAACCAAATGTGAGTCATACATCTTGTAACAAAAGCTTTCTGTCACACTTAAAGCTATAACCAGTGATTCAGATATAATTAACTTTGCAAAAACTTCATGGTCACATTAGATAATCAGCTGAACATGACCCTCCAGAGCAATTCTGATCCTTAGATAAATAATCAGGGGAGTTTGAAAGAGTCAGTGAATAGCTCTAGTGAGAATATTGTTGAAATACCACATGCAGTTCTGGCATTCAAACTTTACAAAATGCATTCAAAATTTGGAAAGGATTCAGAAAAGAGCTACAAGAATGATCTGTGGTCTGGAAATCAGACTGAGACTAAAGAAGTTTAATCTGATTTATCGCAGAGAAGTTTAAGAAGTAACATGATCACAGCTCACAGGCACCCAGATGGTAGAGTAACTATTACAACTATGAGAAAGAAATTTTTAACTGTAGGTGTCATATCTAGTGTAAAAGGCATAATAAAATCTATTAGGTAGAAGAAGCCAAAGCTGGAAAAATTCAAGTTTAGGGCATATATGTTTTCTCAACTGTGAAGGGCATAAGGATTGAACACAATGAACTGAATTGTCTATCTCACAGTCTTTACAGAAAGGCTAAAAGCTGTCCATTATTATGAATGGGAAAATTCATGAGGTCCTGCAATAAAATTTGTAGATATGCCGTACAGGAGGTCAGACTAGAGGACAATCTTAACTTATCCTGGGTTTAAAACATCTCTGAATGTGTGGCTATAATTGCCTCATTTTTTTCCTTTCTAATGGAAGATGGTCACTGGCTTTACTATATAATTTCCTATGTGTCAGCATCTGTCAATGTTGGACATATAATGGGTATATAATTATGTAAGAAGAACCTTGTTGAATATCCACAGCTAAAAATAATTTTTAAGGAGCTTCAGTTCTATTATTGTAAGTTAAATAAGAGTCCTGCTGCACACTGCAGAAAGACATTGCTTATCTTCTTGTAATGACATGGAAATTTTTGTTCTCCAGAATATTCACTTGAGTGGAATATGATGATTTTTACTTTCTCCTCCAACTAATTAAGAAGTTCTGTGTTTTTCTTTAAACCAAAAGGAGACTAGAAAAACTAGCACAGGAAAAGGCTGATTTTCATAAAGATGAATGTCCCTTCTGAACATTTTATATGGCAAACAGTCACATCAATAAGTGAGATGAGATTCAAGGAAACTCATAGATACTGTATTCACTGTTCATTTCATCAGTCTTGTAGGTACCATCAAGTGCTACCCTTATTGCTATCACTGCATGGTAGGAGGAGGTTCCATTTTCTGTAGGAGATGGCTGCAGAAAGGCTGACCAGGAAGAACTTACTTAAATTGGATGTTGGTGCAAAATAACTTCAACAAAAAAATCAACAAAAGAAAACTTACCTGGGCTCAGGTTTCTCTAGAAATTTTGTTCTGGTTCAGGAGTGCTCAGTTCACAAACACTTCAGCAAATCTCGAATGATTAATGGCTTTCCTTGGCTTATATAGAGCAGATGTGTCCTTGCAATTGTGATCCAATCTTCCTTTGAGTTTTGGGATTCATTGAAGCCAGAAAGGTATCTAATACAGTAGTGGGCAAAGGAGACTTTCCACTGATACTGTGTGCAAGAACTTTCCCCCACAGTTCCCCTCCCAATGGGTTAATAGTCAAAGCAAAGAAGCAAAGGTGTCAGTGGTCTAATCCTCATCTTACAGTAACTTCATGCTTTGATCTCATTAGCAAAAGCCTTGGCCTAATAACAAATGCCATGCTGGCACATCAGTCCCTGGACAGGACACTGACAGCTTGCATTTAGTGCTACAGTGGCAACCAGCTGAGGCAGCATCTGCTGGTGATCACGGTGCTCTAAGAGGCAACTTGTTCCTCTCTTAAACCCTCCTAACCCCTATGTCTAGACTAGGGAAAATCCCAGTATCTTTCACTGTATGATAGCCACTACTAAACACTGGCTATTAATAGTTTCACTTCTATGTAGACTTCTGCCTTTCTTCTGTATGATATAAGTGGCATATTCTTCTCATGACACTGAAACTCAGGGGTGAGTATTCAGCTTGCATTTCAGCTGATTTCAAAGATTAAGCATAAGAGATCTTCATTTGGTTTCACATATATAAACACCTTTAAGTATGTTTTGCCAAGTTTAAGAATAGCACTTTCATATTTTGTTCAGAATTTTTGCTGGCACTTTCTACTCACACAAGGTTATATTTGTCCACATGCTCTGTATAGGGTTAAGGTGGACCCAACAGGCCTAACTCTTTCTAGTCTAGCAGACTAGACCTCCCCAATATCCAGCAGCACAGTCCAAAGCGAGAAGAGACTGCTATGCCATTGACTTAAAAGGCATTGCTTCTAAATGGACAGAAATCTGGAATTGCTACTGTGTAAACACTAATGCTATTTATTGTATTGCAGTGGTAATCACACAGGAATTAGTACTTCAGTGAACTTGGAATTGTACAGTCTCACACTTGCATTAAGAGTTAAACTGCATGATCCTCTTCTGCTCCTTCCACCTCTCAGTAATGATCTAACATAGTACCATGAAGGGAAAGTATCAGGCTATTCTGTGAAATTTTGAAATACAAAATCAGTCTCGTGAGATGGAACAAAGTGAAAGTTGAAAACTATGTAGGATAAATTCAACAAGCCATAGCAATATTACCTGCTCAGTAATTTTATTGCCATCCCTTATCATTCTCTTCTGTTTCAGCATGCCCCACTTGCCCACTTGCTAAAAAAACAAAAACAAATTAAAAAAGCTATGTCTTCTTTGCAGAGCTAAGCAGGGCAAAAGACTGTCTGGGCATGATCAACTTGGATGTTGAAGAGCCAAAATAATAAAGCTAGCAGATGCTTAGACAGCAATATCTGTATGGGTGTATTGCAAAGGGGGCATCTCTCGCTGCCCTGCCCCCCAGTGCTGCACTGACTTTCAGGGCACCGAGGCCACATGGGACCAGCTGTGCAATCTCACCGTCACCAGCGATGGGTATCAGCAACGGGGAAAAATGCTCCTGACACCTGGGACAGGCCTCCCAGGCAAGGCTGTCTGGAGACACAGTGCCACATGCAGCACAGCGCCGTGGCTGTGCTCCAGCCCGGGCCCGCCACGCAGCTGGCGGAGCCCCAGCAGCCGGGGAGCCAACGCCGCAGACGGAAGTGGGAGACGGGGTCTGCGAGCGTCAGCCTTGTCCTGACAGCCTTGGACTAGACAGGTCTGGTTACAGCAGCTGAAGATCTGATCTGCAACACACAAATCCAGCATGAGCAATACAAAAATGGAAAGCATCCTGTACTAGGGGAACATCTGTTTAGGCGGTGAAAACTCCATGGAGTGCATCATTCTGGGTGAATCAGCACAGCTGAGACTGCTGTTCAGCTGCCCGAGTGGCTGATTTAGTTTTTTTCCAGCTTAGCTTTGTGCCATCACCAAGATTTATTATCCGTGGCACTACACAGTTCCAGGAGGTGCAGTTATCAGGAAGTACTTGGCTCCCCAGCCCTGTTACTGGGCTTTGCACTGCATAAATTACAAGGTGTGCACTGCCTAGCAGATAAGCAGACCCTCTGTTTTGTCTTGTGTTCTGAATTGACATTCCTTACTGCATCTCCATGTTGGTGCTGATAGCACTGAACAAGATCGAGATTTGTCACTGGCAAAATTGACATTGATCTGTCAAAATCAGTGCTACAGTGTGGATTTGCCCTCACTAAGCATCTGGCCCATCTTCAGAATGCTCTGGATGAAAACTGTTGGGTTTCAGGAACCTTATGATCTGATATTCTCTGTAATTAGGCTGACACTGTTAGTTTGGATTGTCTTGGCCCTTCTGCAGTCACTGTAAAAGGGAAGAACGAATCTCGTTCTTTGGATGCCTCCTCTGATGAAACAGAACTGTGGCCAGTTGACACAAGATGAATATTAACACCTTTATCAAGCTTATGAAAATGAGTGCAAGGGAAAGAAAAGACGTAGTCCCTGCAGCCTTAAGATGAGTTCTGGAGGACTCTATTGCATCTGCTGCTGTCCTGAGGCTATGCCATCCCAAGACTGCTCAGGCAGAGTATATAACCACAATTCTATTTTTTTATCCTCTGTCTAGGCAAGGCAGTGGTTCCCAAATTGATTTTCTTTCTGATACAAGGCCAACAATTGTGCTAAGCCCATGTACAGGTCACCTGGCTGATATTGCTGTTTGTTATGCATATCAAAAATTTATCAGCAAATTAAAGCAGAAATGTGCTCATAGAAAATAATTCAGAGGGGAAAAAAACCTGGCTTTTGATACAACTCAGAGCACCTGAACACTTCAATGTATCATCTTTGACTGAAAATGTCCATTTTCAATTTATTTCTGAGCAAAATATATATAAAATGCTTCCATATACAGTAGTCACTTCAGAGGTACTGAAATATTGCAGAAACTCCAATTCTTTGTCAAAGCTGAAAGCTAAGAAGCAAAATTTTGTTAGGCTCCACCTGGATAAACCTGGATAAAAAAGAAACCTGTGCCATATCTTTCTTACTCATACCTCAGCAGTAGCCATTTTATGATCATGGATACAGAACTCAGATATAAGCCAGGATCCGAAGAAGGTGTAAACTAGCCCAGCACATAAATTCTAACACCTTGAAAGACAGACATGAATAAACATTTTTCTCTTTATGGCCTATCCTATAGTTACAGCCCCAGCTCTTGTTAGAGCTGACTACTATAAAAAACGGTCCTCATCTTCTTCAGAAAATACTGCTTTCCAATTCTTTAATTAATTAATTCCATCTAGTACCAGTTTATTGGTGCCCTGAGATATAGAAAAAATGGAAATTTGCTGCTCTTGAAGAGGCTGGGCTTTGACTGAATGACACTGAATTCTGCAGGAAATGGAACAGTGCATTTTTTTAACAGCCAGGGGATGACAAAGAAATCAGCTAATCCTAATATTGACGTCCTTTTTCAAGCAGAACTCACTTCTTGGCAATTTTATCTGACTTAGTGTTAAACAAATGGTAAGTTTAAATTGAATAAAAAGATCAGGTTGTCAGCTCATAACAATGAGTTGCTAAGTCTTGGCATACAATAAAATCCAAATTAATGGCAAATGATAAAAAGCCCACAGGACAATCATCTATCAAACTGACGCACTGCATTGCAAAGTATAGTTTGCCTTATCTGTGCTGCTTAACGTGGTTTGAGTAATGTGACTACTCAGCCTGAGGGACGGATCTGCAGGCCCTCACATCACCTCCCTCCTAGCACTTTGCTCTGCTATTCCTGACAGCAACATGTAGAAGATTTATATTTGCTTGCATCACTACCTTAAGATCAGCACCTGAAGTCCAGAAATGAGAGAAAGTTTACCACAGTGTTTATTTTCATCTCCTGTAAGGATCTTCTCTTCCCTAAGTTTTGCATTGCTGCTCAGCATGGAAAGGCAGGAAGTAACAAGTAACTCTGACAACAGTATAAATGTGTTACTGATATGCCACTCAGTTGTTATCTTATTATGCCTTATTTCCAAAATAAAACCCAACTGGTTACAAATCACAAAATCAGTAGAAGATACTTGAATCACAGCAGGGAGAAAGAAATCATTCTCCAAACTGTAGCTTTTAAATGTAACTTTATTAAATTTAGTATTTGAATACTTTTCCCCTTGGTAAAGACCTTTTATCCATTAATGCTGGAAAACAGCCTTTCATGGGATTCATTCCAAATCAAATTTAGGAGAGAAGCAGGGATAGTGTGTTCACAGACACATATGTGCAATTAAACGAGAACATGCTCTCATAACAAAGAGCCAACTCAATTACCTCCCAAGTATAAAGCTTACAAGGAAGATGTGAACTTTATTCCAGAAAGTTTACCCAGCAAACATAAGAGAAAGAATGTGAAAGAAATTTATATGAAAGCAAATACTTCATACCTTATAAAATCCCCACTGGCTCTTGGAAATGCCAATTAGTCAGGTGTCTCTTTGTCCTTTTTAATTTTCCTGCCCTTATTAAATCAATATCTCAGACAACTTAATGGCTCCCCAAAGTCTAGGTCAAACAGAGAGGCAAGAAGAGGTGGAATGAAAGGCTGTGCTTAATTTTGTGCCACGATCTAACTGTGGGTGAGGAGAGAAGGAATAATTTAGCCTGATTAAATAACTAAATATACAGTGTCTTGAAAGGAAAATTGGCCGTCACTCACAGAACTATGGAGATAATCCCAGACCAAAAACCATTACCACTGCTGGTTGCGAAGTTGTGACAAATTCTTTTCAGAGGCCTTTCATTTTTTTCTGCCCTGCACAAACTGACTTTTATCTCCTCTCTGACAGCTCCCTGTGAAGGAGAACCTCAAGACCATATCTTAGCCCTAACTGCACCCAAAGAACCCCCCACCTTCATGGGCTAAACAAGACTCTGCTGCCCCTGAGTTTCCTCAGCCCTTTACAGCAGGTGTGTGATATCTGGTCATGGCATGTGGAGGAGAGCAGTCACCATAGACTTTTGTTAGGTTCAGAGACACTTGGGAATTTGGAATATCATAGTGTGGAATATACCATACAGGAGAGGGAAAATTGCATTGGTGGAGCAAAAACACTGACTGAGGAGAGTAAAAATGAGGAGGACCAATCTTATCCATAGCAAAGTTTGCAAGAACATAGCCTGAGTTGCAAAGGCTGATGCAATTCCACCAACCTTGAGAGAGGTACCCACCATTTGCATCGGCCGGAGACCTGGCTAAGGAGGTGTATTCCAAGCTACTACTTTTTGAAATGATGGTGTTGAGTCAAGGTAAGAACTGAACTATCTGTTGGATGTTCTGTTTTCATCCCTCTTGGTTTGATAGGACTTCAGAGCAACAAGTCGCTTAAATGAAACACTTCAGCTTGATATTTAAAGAGGGGATAAGATAATTATAACCTAATTCTACTAAATCCTCTCTTCCTATCTCCTCAAGACTGCTTACATTCTTGCTAAGAAAGCAGGCCTTCCCCAACTCAAAGATCAGACTTGTAGGAAAGACTATTTCATGAAAAGCAGTGTAAATATGCAAAATTAACCCCATGCATTTATGGGAACTCAGATTAGATTTAAATGCTTCTCAGTAACATCTGTATGATATGAAAATGTTTAGAGGTCCCAGGGAGAACAACAAGTGGGAGTATGCTAAATAATGAACTTTTATCTTAACACTTGCTATTGACTAAAAGCAGAGAGGGAAAGCAGAGGTTGCACCATGGTAAAAGGGTGGAGAAAAAGACAGAGAGGGGCAAAAAATACACAAAATTTTATCCTTGATTTTGGAAATTAGTCAATAGCTGAGCCAGAGCACAGATCAGGGTAGGACAGAAGGAGAATTATGATAGTTTTGCACATGTCTTTGCCTGGATAACATGAGAAATTACACCACTAGACACAAGAGAGAATGTTATTCTCATAATGCTCCTCTACTACTAACAAGTAGAGTCATCTTCAGCTTGGAAATTAATAAAATAAGATGAAAAAAATGGTCCTAGCAGGGTTTTGAAAGTTTAATTAAATTATTTAGAGTGTAATCCATGAAAAACAGCATCAGGTTTTCAAAGAAGCCCAGGTACAGAGCTTTTGCTGTATTGGTGTCTTCACCTACTGGTAATAGAAATTGTAATAAGTATTAATTAAGAATATTTTAATTCTTTTTCCCTAGCTGCTCCACTTTCACAATGAAAAGTGGATGTTGAGAAGAAGAATGATTTTATTAGGTTGAGTACAATGGTTTGTTCAGTAATGATTTGGACAACTAACTTCTTAAATTATTGAAGTGAAAAATTAGCACTGGAAATCAAACTGGAAAACTCAAATACTTCCCTTAGAAAATGGTAACATAATGTAGTTGTTTGAATGACTAGAAATTGCTTTCTTGGATCTATACAGTTATCAAAGCAGAGTACTCTGTAATGCAAATCCCAGTTTTTCATTAAGAAATTGGGAAATTTCTTTAATTAAAAAAATGGGGAATTTCTTCCATGTTTGAGTGAGCAATCACGTTTTGTTCAAAAGGGAGTACCAAAATAATTCTTGCTTCCATTTTTGTCTCCATGCCTTAAGTATGACTTGCTTGTTCTCTGAAAAGCAGTGTAGCAAATGAACTGGATCAACAGTTTTCAGTGTGCATGGGTGAATGTGGCCAGTTCATGTTTAATATAATTCTCTGACCTCTAGCTCTTGATTTGGTCTGTACACCTTTTGATACTTCCCATGCTGATGAAATGGACCAAGCAAGGTAACACAGATTTTAATGAGAAACCATCAAAAGGTGTTTGTATTCCACATTTGGCCAAATCAATTAACATTTAAGACTTCATGAGAGAAAAACTATTACTTCTTTTCTAATATCTTTGTCTATCACAACTTTAATGCATGTGGCATGCTGAAAATGATAGTAATTTCAGTGCTTAGGGAGTTTCAGCTGCCAAAATAAAAACCCATACCTGCACAATCCTGACAAAGAGAGGCTGCACACCTTGGGGGGATTCATGTCCATGGCAGAGTTTCCTGGATCAGGGCCATTGTTTATTTTACACCCATGGACTGAAAAATCCTGCATTCTTCTCCTTTGCCTTCTATGAGTTGCAGGAGTGGATGAGTCATTTTACCTCTTACCTAACATGTCATTTCCCATCATCTATTGAGTATGCAACCACAAGAAGATGAAGCAAAAACACAGCTATTTCTTATCTCACAACTGTGTTTATTTTGAGCTAATCAGTCATACTGACATCTGTTTGGCCCTAATCCTGATTTTGTTAATAAGCCATTTGTGTAAATCTGTTCTGTGCAAGACCATGCCTTACTGCACCCTGAAGACTAATGAATGCATTTTGGAAGCCAGTAATACTTTAGGATAAGTCCACACTGAAACACCACTAATCTTCCAATAAATGTTGCCTGTGAATGAGCTCATGAACCTCCACAAGACCAACTTTATCTCTGGGGTCGAAGTCATACAGTGGGCAAGTTTCCAAATAGGAAAACAAAGCAACCTCCTTATTCCCCGCAATCTTCCTCCAATCTCTGCTGTTGCTTAAAAAAAATGGTCCACTCTTTGATATGAGCCCTTGAAAATACTGTGGTTATTTAATGATTCTGTTTCTTGTCTCATGGTAGTTCTCCTAGATCCTTGCTACAGCAATGGCTCATATTTCTGAAGGCCAGAGCAAGCCAGAGTGATCATCTGGCCTGGCCTCTTGCATAACATGCACCACAGCATTTCACTCTCTGATCTCTGAATCAAGCCTTTTACCTTGTGGGAATTCCAGGGTATCTTTTTTTTTACTCCAAGCACAGGAGAATTTACCACATCCTTGGTAATCCGTTCCAGACATATGTTGCCTTCATGGTTGGGACATTTGCAATTCGAATTTTTCTGATTTTCCATCTTTCAAATCTGTCCCGCTGTGGTCAAGGCACAATGAAGTCTCTTTAGTATCCTTTATGTCATGCAAAACTTCAGGCTGAGACCCAGAAGGCCTCTCCATCTCCTACTCAGATACACCATCTGGAGCTGCTCACATCCTCAGCTGTCAGAAGTGGATTTAACACCAAATTCTCTCTGATAACTCCTCTCTGAAATCTCTTCAGGTTCTCAGCCCTTGGTCTGAGGGCAGAAACCAGTGTAGCAGGCAGTAGAACTGGGCAGGGTGGGACACTTTTGCTCCTGAGCAGTTCTTCTTGGACACAGCCCAGCCTTGTCTCAGTGCCCTGGCCCCACTGCCACATCAGGCCACTTTGATCACTCACCTGCCTGGTTGTACCTTGTCACCACTTCCCAGGACACGTTACTTCCTCACCCNCACTTTGACTTTGGCTACATATTTCCCCAGGAAATGCCACTTCACCTGGAAGCTTAGTATGTTCTCTGTTACAATAGTATATTCTCTGTTACAAAAGAAAGCTTATAGTAATGTATTCTTATTTCTGTCAACTTCCTTATGTCCTTATTTCTGTCAATTCCTTATGTCCCTTGAGAGGCTCTAGCTGGAAAATGGAGTCCGAGGACAGACTTCTCAGAAAGTCCACAGAGACTGGCTCCACAGGCTCCCATAGTTGCTGGGATGTGAGCTTCACAGGCATGTTTCACAGGGGAGGCACAGGGATGGCTGTGCCAAAGCTATAGCACATCAGCAGCGATTGTATTCACATCTAGACATTTACTTTTCTTTCATCCTGCAGTGTCATGTAACCTGTATTCGTAGCAGGCTCCTGTGAATGCACAAATAAGCATTATCTGTGAAAACTGGGAGCAATGAAGTCTGGTTTTCTTCCATCCTGCTTGCCTGTGGACCCACAGTAATCCCACAAAATGTCACAGGGATTCAGCTAGTCCTGCGCCCTCTCCTTCAGATGAGGAGCACTGGCAGAATCTCTTGCTCCACATCAGATGCCTGCTTCCCAGGTAATCTCAGGACCTTAGCAATACTGAGGTCTTTATCCTTCAGCTACTTTGGCTGAAATAAGTCAACCACTTCAAAAGTTTCTGAGGGGAAGAGGAATGACACACAGGCAGGCAGACACTCATGCAGATGGACAGTCACAGGCTAAAAAGGGAAGGAGATAAATAATTTGTCTTGTGGGAGTTTGCTCTCAGTCTCCTTACCAATCTTTTCTCCTCTACTTTACAATCTCTGCTGTGAAGTTGCTGGTTGCTCACCCTTGATGTACATTGAGACAAACCCTACCAGGTTTTTTATCCTTCTGGTAGTCACTGTTCTAGAAAGATTTCTTTTCCTGGTAAATTCACAAAACAGGAAACTCTGAGAAAAGCTACAAAAAAAATGACTGCTTAGTGTACCCAGGCTCCATCTGTTGCTCTCAACAAGTCCCAGGAAAGTACTTGATTTTCTCAAAAGACTACTGAAATCTGTGAGAGTCATCTGAAGCAGCTCACAACCTGTGAGCCTGCAAACCCAGAAAGAATCCCAAGAGATTTGTTTGGGACCATGATATATTAAGCACAGCCCCAGAGTTGCTGCATCTGAAAATCAGTGCAGAAAGCCCCAGGGTGCCACTGAGGGGTCTTCGCTGAGTGGGAAGGGGACAGCTATGTCAGCCTAGGAAGAGTTTCACCTTGGCTTACTTGCCTGCTCCCAGGGTTTCCTGGACAATGGGTTTTCCAGAGTGTGGGTGTAACCAAACATCTCACAGTCACACCAGTCTGGGTTGGGATCACCGCATATCTCTTTCTCCCTGAGGCAGAAGTGCTCTGGAAACACCAGGGTAGCAAGACTCTGTAGCAGGAGGCAGGGAAACAACCCCCACCAGGTGCCAGGTTTGCTTTACAGGGATTGTTAGTGCAGTTAAAGCACCACCAGCAAAAAACAGACTGCATGCCCACAGTATCATACAAGGCCTCCTCTATCAGCCCAGTGTGATTTTGCTGCTGTCATGGGAAAAATCAAAGAGCCCAGGGCAGCAGACAGTCTGTTAGCAAGCTACAGAAATAGTGAGTGGCTGGTGTCTAGAGTCAGGAAAGGAAATTCCTGTCCATGTTTAGAAGAGCCACACACATACACACACAAATAAGAAACAGGAAGGCATGTGCTGCTGAAGTCTTTGATAGTGGCCCAAGGGAAATGTTGTAGTTTTGTAGAAGCAGCAAACCAGGCATCTACTTAGACATAACCTGTCAGGCCTAGTGAGGATGGTGCCCTGACAGACAAGTCTTAGAGAAACCTGATCCAGTACAGTAGCACAGAACTGCCTTCACAGCAAATGTAGGGGACAAGGCCTGGGGAGAGACCCAGACATATTAAATAGCTCGAGATCTCCTCCAGGAGAAGCAGAAGGCTGCAGGTTGTCATAATGGCTGAGAGAGAGACATATTTGGAGCCGTTACAGCTTCTATCTTTTGGCCTGGGAGTCCATCTGTGTTCAGATACATTCATCTCTCTCAGAAGGGAACTGGGTGATATGTGCATACCATAAGACTCTAGAAAATTCCTGGCCCAGACGTATGTATCACATTATAATGACCTGTAGAAGTGCCAGGTTTTGGTGAATATTATGTAATGTGGTTCCAACCACAGACTTTATTTTTCTGCCATGATGAGGACCACAATCTCATACAAAAAAATTAAAAATGGGAAGGGTCAAGGGTCTGCAAATCATACTGACCTGGTTCTCTAATTAATAACAATATGAAGTGAAGTTTTCTTTGCCTTTTTCTTTTCCCCCTAAGATATTTGCTACTAGACTGGAGGGCACCCTGCTCCATTTAGCAAAGACCAGAACAGATTCACAAAGACTTGCCAGGCCTCAGACATTATGTGATCTGAATGCAATTTCTCCACCCAGTCAACAAACACCCTATGTTTATTAATTTCATAAGAGGCTAGTGGGGATGCAGGGAGGGAGGGAGGAAGGGAAGGAGGGAGGAGGGAGAGGAGGAAATGCTCTTTGATCAAGCAGAATGCCAGAGTTCAGAGAATTGTTGCTAGCACAGTATGCTGAAACTAGAGCTGGGCAATCTCTCTATTTCACAGCAAAACTTGCCTTGGGACTGGAAAACAAGATTTCTGTTCCACTGGGCTGGCACACAGCATGCAACAGAGGCAGGAAGAAAAGAAGATTTTACCAATGAAAGGTCAGGGGAATGTAAACCGAAGTGTTCTTCTTTTACTAAATAAGAGAGTTAGGACTATAACGCTGCCCCTGCACATCACTAGGTTATTCTGCTGGCACACTCAAGCCACAGCAAACCCTTCTGGTTGCCTGGACCACTGTGGCAGGCCCCTCCCACAGACAAGCTCCTCGTAGGAGAGGGCAGCTGTGAGCAAAGCTCACGGACTGGTGTCCATTGGGACCCTGGACACACAAAGTATGGCCAGCACTCTCAGAATTCCACCTCAGCAGTGCCCACAGCTCTTGGACAAGTTAGGGAGTGTCTGAGTGGATCCTAGAGAAAAATAAAGGGCAGGAGATAAACACTGCAACCCTCACAGCAATTCATAGTCTCCAGATCCTTTTTTTCCACTGGCCTCAAATGAAAGAGTGTCTGTGAGCAGACCAAAGGCTAGGATCAGTAAGATCTATGCATCCAAGCAGCCTTGCTGTAAGGATTTCTCTGGTACCTGGTGTCTCACTCTCTTCCAAGAGCCACAGTTGAGTCTCATTGCAAAATTTTTACAGGGGCTGTAAATCAAGGTTTTCTCCTTAAATCTCCTTCCTTGGCCAAAGGACTACTTATCACAGCTCTCCTTCCATACCTTGCATCCTGATAACTGCCTTCTTGGTCTGCATTTGAAAATTCCCTAAGCAGCCAGCAGTGTTCCCACCTAAACAGAAGAGACTGTGAAGAAGATGTGCATGTATTTCATCCACCTATATACATGTTAATATTGCAAGTTGTACTTAGTTCAGTCTATCCCACCATTTGGTCCCACATAAAAGAGGTTTTTGCTTTTATTTAGAGTGTAAGTTACTGAGTGAAAACATCATAGCCTACACTATGCAAGAGAAGAGGCTAATGGATCTACCTAATTCTCTCTTTTAATCTTATATTTGCTAGGTCCTTCCACACCTGGTTTCATCTGTGTGGAATAAAGGAGAGAGATTCCAGGTAGCTCAGCTAGCAAAAAATCCTCAGTAGCTTTTGTCCTGATAAAAACACCATCACATTCTATGTGCATGACACAAAAGGTGTCTGTAAATGGTAGTTGATACAGGACAGTGTTCCCCTCCAAGCTTTCTCTCAGTGAGATTCCAGTTGAGAAGCTAATGCCATGGTTGCACTCTTCACTGATGAAGAGATACACAAAAGGGATTTCAAGTACCATGAACCATAAACCACCTCCTTGGAACCTATTCCTAGGAGCAGATGGCTTACACTACTTGCCAAGACTTTTGTCCAGCATGGAGAGCATTCAGTGGATGCTAAAAATTAATACGTGATTTTTTTCCTGCAGCCAAGGAGTTTGCTATGAATTTCTACACTGAACAGCTTTCCTCTCAGTTGTAAGATAGATGAGGTCACCAGAACAATGAATACCCAGCCCAGGAAAACTGAATTTTGTGTTGGTCCATGATACTTTTTACTTGTCAATTTGCTCATGTAGTTGACAGTGACTACTGAACAATTTCAAGACTATGCAGTCACAGAGTAATAGAAAGCTTATAGAAATCTGACAGAAGCCCCTTCCTGATGCCTTGGGCCCCTATCATACCCTATTTATATGCGCATTCTTTGGAAAATTCAAAGTCAGCTAGTAAAGAGAAAGCAAGAATGCACCTGGATAAAGAAATACATAATCTGTTTATTTTCTTCTTTCTGTTCTTGCATCATATTCATTTCTTAATGGGTAAAAAATTTTTGCAGTCCCTTAAATTCCACACTGTTTCTTAATTTTGTTTTAACTATATGGTGCAGCCAGGTGGTGAACCAATAGCATTTTTCACCTTGGTTGACACAATTAAACACTATGATTTTTAACCACCAAGAAAAGTTGGCTGGTTGAGTAAGGGCAGTTTGACAACTGAGATATTTATGTACAGCCAAAATGAGATAGTGCCCTATATTTTAAACAGTTCAAGTCAGAGGAGAAAAATGTAAAATTGGTTCATAGATAATAATGCCTAATCTTTGTTTTTATGGCACATTGCTGTGCAATTAAGGTTGGCTCATGAAAGCTGTGCGTGAGCACACTCAAATTGCTGAATAACCTCATAGATGGCAGGAAGGAAAATAAATACTCTACTGTTTATACTTTCTGAAGTAAAGTCTTCGAGATAAACAGTGTGTCAAACTGACAGGTGTGATTTCTTTAGCCTTTGCCTGATGAATTTTTCATTCACAGCTGAGAGTGATAGCCTGAAACTGTTGATGGAAAAACCCCGCTGTTCAGATTTTGATGGGAATATGAATGTCTGGGTTTTAGAAGGGTCTGACTTCTTGCAAAGAATTACAGACACTCTGTTGTGTAGGCATGGGGGGAGGATGATGCTGCAGCTATGCAGGACTGGTGTCTCACTCAAGGTATGCAATGTAAGAGTATGGAATTTTCTAGTACGATGATCAGATGCTTTTTCACTGTGATACCTGGAAAGCAGAAAGGTTCTTCAGAGGCTTCTTCCTAATTCTTTGTAAAAATCCCAAAGAGTCATACTACCACACCGTTCTTGATTTCGGCAGGTTCTTCACTTGACTGTGTCCAGTTCTTTGTGGAACTGCTGCTTGTAAGCAAATGACAGGAGTGTTAATAGCATCTTCCTCTGGATGGTTGGGCTTAGTTTGTCCAGGATGTTAGCTTGGGTCAGCCTGGGTCCAAGGAGGACTGAAGCATGGATGGAGAGACATGTAATTGTATTGAACCCAATTAGGAGAAAGAGATGAGTAGGGATCATCTGCACAAGAAATTTCACATTGCCGAAGAAAGACTGCAATCTCCAGGCTAACCAAATGTGCAAAAAGGCTTGCTGAGCCTATGCCAGTACATGGAAATTCCAAGAACAACAAGCTAATCCAATAAGATCCAATAAGACATTGAGATTGAGAAGTGGAGAGACAAATTGTGTTCATACTCCATGAAAATACAGAGCAATTGTAAGTCCTATAAACTCCCCAAGATTATTTTTCCTGTCCAAGAAAATCACTTCTGTCTCATATGGCTTGAATTTAAACCAGCTAGCTCAAATCCTCGCCCTTTACTCAATCACTGAGAAAATAAAGAGAAAGCAGGATCGAAGTTCAAAGTGAAGCAGAGGCAGCACATGGAGCTGGGCACAGGAGTGGCGTGCCAGGCAGACCCAGACACTGCCCCACCACTCCCACATGGGGCTGGGGCCAGATGGGGTTTGTTACCTTGAAAAGCTGTAACAGCAGGAACCAAAGGGGCACCCCCTCCCCTGCCTGGGGTTTCCAAAAGGCTGTCACACTTCAGAGGACTTACCAGTGACCAGTGGCCCCATGCAGATGCACGACAGCTCCAAGATGTCATTTCTGTATTGACAAGCATCTGCAAGTGTTTGGGAAGAGGAGAAAGGATATGTGTGGCCCTTCACTGCTTCTCTTACACAAAATATTCTACTGCATATTAGCAGTCTTTCCAGCTGCTTCAGATATAGATATTTTC
Source organism: Trochalopteron elliotii (assembly GCA_024734555.1). NCBI lineage: Eukaryota > Metazoa > Chordata > Aves > Passeriformes > Leiothrichidae > Trochalopteron > Trochalopteron elliotii. Next base: position 475,429 of record JANPWX010000189.1, read on the forward strand.
AAGTTTTTCAGAGTAATTATCTGCACAGTCCCTTTTCCTCCCTCTCAAACAGCTGATTTATAAGTTGATGGCAAAGCTGTACTCCATCAGGTCACCTAGAAGTGAAGGAGAGATGAAAACTGGCTCTAAAATCTTTATCATTTTTTAGGTGGTAAGTTACAAGTATTGCTGAGGAAAGGCAAAAAGATTGGAAAGCTCTGAGCATGCCTTAAATGTAAAACAATGGGAAAATCAGGGCTAGGCTATGACTAAATTGCATGGGAGTCTAGACCACACACACACACAAAAATTCATAAGTCAGTTCAGAGCTCAAGACCAAGCATGGGTTTTTTCATCCTCACAGATGATAACTGGGAGGATCAATTCTCCCCAAGAAGTTCATTTTCACTTTGTGAGTGACTTTGTAAAAAATCTTCTTCCCCTGAGTATTCAGTACCTACCATGCTTACTCCAGCAACCACATGTGCGTTGATTTTTGTTATTGTTAGCACTGAACAGCCAATGGAATCATGACAGTCTATTCCAAAATGCAAAGAAAAGGGGTTTGCAAACAAGAAAAGACTGTGACCAGTAGACTCCTTGCTGTCAGTGGCAATGCTCTGCCAACACGACTGGCAGCGACAGCAGTGAACGTAGGGAATGAAACAGAAATCCTCTACCCTTCTCCATTTACTACATTTAATCCAGCCTTGGCAATGCCCTGTAAACACAGAACTCCACATTGCTATTTTTTTTTCCAAAAGACCTGCTGTTCTGTCCACAACACAGCACAACTGATATGTAGCACTTCTAGAAGGGTATACGTTTTCTCTTTTTCTTTTTTTTTAAGACTGAGCTTTTTTTCTTGATACCTGAACTTTTCCTCAAGATTTAACTGCACAATATCTTCTTTGATGTGTTTGGTCATTTTCTTAAAAAAAAAAATCAATTAAAAATAACCAGGAGGAAAGAGATGGTGTGTCTCTACAAGGCTATTTGTGTCAGATAGCCTCTGTTATAAATTTACATGAGTGGAATAGTCAAATGACAAGGCTGAAGTTCAGTTTAGAGGCCCATGCCAAAAGGAAATGGAATCATGGTGATAGTTTGAGAAAACATTAGGTATAAGGAGATGCAGAGCCAGGAAGAGCAGAATGACATCCTTGTTTTGCTTTGCAGAGCCAGGGAGCACCCAGCTGAGCAGGGTGGGGAGAGATGAGCTCCCAGTTGGGCACGAGGCACAGCATGGCTGGTGGCCTTGCAGCTTCCTGCAGCCGGGAGGGTGTTCCTAGAATGTCTGAAAGGAAAACTTGGCAAATAATATGGGAGCTGGATGCAAAGGGAGAAAGACTGGGGATTAAAAATGATCACTTTCCAGAAATAAAAAACAAAAACCAGCCACCAATTTCTCCCTTGCATAACAGAAGATGTGGGGTTCCCAACATATATCAGCAGTATGATAAACTCATCACTCACTCACTCACTCACTCACTCACTCACTTCCCCATTCATGTTAGCTTGCACTGGCTTCTTCACTATTTACCAGAAGGAAAAGGCAGGAATTTTGTTTACAGAGTGATATAAATAACAAAGCCTGAACCGAGGAGCACGATGCCCCCACTCTGCACCAATGACAAAAGCAGCTGGCTGGCAGGCACACTCCCCTATCTGCTGGCAGCACAGTGATCCAGCACTGTGCTACCCAAGGCTGCAGCCACCCACTGCTGGTGCAGGCACAGAACACGACCTTTTCCTCCATAAATAACAGTACTCCATCCAAGTGTCATTATTAAATTCTTTCATGTGTGATGCAAGCCATTCCCAGGAATAAATAGTCTGGTGCATGATTATGCAGGGTGGTTTTATTGGGAGACAGTTAAAGAAAACACTGCCCACACCAGATTAGTCGTGGACAAATCAGAGAAAACTATGAAATAGCATACACATTTTTCAAGTGTTGCATTAAACACACTTCAAAATCCCAACATCTGACTATTTGTATTCTTTTATCTGTTGCTGCGTAATCCCTAGCCTTAGGTTCCAGCAACTGAAAACACTTGAGACTCAGACAAAATGGTGTCAGCCTCCCCAAAATCCCACCAAGTGCCCAGTTGGAGCTGACAGGGTGAGCACGTCCAGTCAATGCTGACTCTGATCTCATTAGGTACAGCCAAGGACTGCTGCCTCATAACACACAAAAGCAGGAGTTTGCCAAAGAGCTGGTTTGCAGTCCAAACCAATACTCAGACAAAAACAATCTCAAAATAGAAACAATGTCCTAATTATATCTCCCCTGAATATTAATAGAATATTACAGTCATTAAAAATAGAACTTTCAAAAAAATAAGGTCTTTCCAAGGGTTTCAGCCACCAGCCTCTCCCTCCCACACATTCGTAGCAGTCATTGCCTTTACTCATCTGTTGTCATCCTCAAGCTGTGAGAGGTCACACACTGACCCTGCCAGACCAGAAGAGGTACAGGGAGGTCTCCACCCACATACAGGAGGAATGTCAGATTAGATCTCTTATTTGAGGGGGTGGAGGGAGTCTGAGCTTCCTCAGAAAGAGGCTCAAATCACATTGGTATGTCCACCTACCTTTTTCTTCTGAATTCCTGTGCTTTAGTGAAATTTAGGCAGCATTGAGCAACTCTGCTGCTCACTATGCAATGCATGGTCCATATGTCACTCTCTCTTTTGTCCATAGTGGCTTTAGCTCTCTGGGCAGGGAAGGGAATTCTCTGCTTAAATCAAAAATGTTTCAGGGTTCCCCACATGTTATTCAAACAATAAAAACAATTATAAAAATATTTCTAGTTTACCTTCATGTGATGACACTAAGGTAATTCTGTTCTCCTTGCTGCCTGTACTAGCACAAAAGGGAAAGAAGACTAGTATGAAAGAGCTGCCCCATGATAGGGGACAGTTTTCCTTTTACTTTGAGTCTTCTCACTTCCTTTGACACCTTCACTGCTCCCACAAGTCTCTTATGGGAGTGAAGAAGAGAGAATAACACTAACAGATAATGCCACCATCACACTGCTTTACTGGGAGGTGTTTGGACACTGTCACCTATAAAATACACAGGAGAAAACAGCAAATGGGGGGATCCTCCCCATGTTCCTCATTATAGAGGAATTATCCAAATGGTATTTGAAGTAGTGTCAGTATTTTGATTGAGAAGGAAGCCTGATGAAAGAAGGAGTAATGTTATACCTGGAGGCACAGTGGGGGTAAGAGCATATGGAATTCAGAGGCTTCAGACAGACATTCAAAAATCTACTGCCTAGTCTCTATAGCTCATTGGTTCATAAACTCTACTGGCCCAGGGGATATTTTACAGCACTCCTGCCCTCTCCCCGATAAGTCTTGAAAGCAGTGCAATATTTTGATCTCTAAGCTGTGCCGGCATAAATATCTGCTGAAGAAAAATTAAGAAAAGACCAGCTGTGTAAAGGATAAACAACACAAACTTTATCATGTCTGGTTTTTCCTCCACTAATATTTTGTTTATTCACAGAACTACTTTATTTTATTGGAAATTCTGGTGTTCAGCTGGTCTCATTCTATACAAAGAGTCTTCTCCCAATGGCATGATGCCAATCTGCATCAGCTATGGATCGAACCCTACATGTAGGAGACATACTGTATTTCGTGTTTTCCAGCCCTTGATCTCTGGGCTAGTATCCATCCTAGATTTGCCAGAGGTGTCTGCTTGCTGCATAACAGCTTCAAAGGCAGGCTGAGCAACTGCTTGATGGAAGATGCTCAACACATCTGCTCCTGGCCCTTTGTACTCACTTTCGTGTGTGCCTTTCACCCTCTCAGCCAATCCTCACTGTGACCATAAATCTTGCCTGGGACATGCTGTGAAAGTCCACAGAGGCATCTGAGCTTGTTCATGTAGCAGCACAGTGCTGAGAGGGCAGTGGCTGACAAACAAGAAACACTTCTCCCCTCAGGTGGCCTACTCTTCCTTGTCAATCACACACCGTGGGGAGAAGTAGCTGAAAACCAGCTCTGCTGTCAAAAAGGACAGAAGAGTTTCTTTGTGGGCAATGCAACTGCTTTATTTGTTTATTTTACTTATTTACCACACTCTAGTCACAAGCTTGATTTTCCTTAATCTTACAAATAGCCTGCCAAGGACACAGAGCATCTGGCTTCCTTCAGCAAATAAATTGTTTGCCATGTATCTGCTGTCCAAAAAGACATGCTGCCCCCAAGTTACAGTCCTGAAAAGGGTTCTGTCAACATGTTTTATCAACTAATAATAATAAAAAAACTCCTGTGTTTTTCTTGCAGCTATTTATAAAATGTCTCCAGAAGCCAGACAGTGAATCAGCCTTCTTATCCAACTTTTGTTTCTACCAATGCAAATGCACTTGGGTTTGTTATTGGAGGTTGTTCAAAAACAGCTGGGCTCCTGGCATTCAAGCTATTCCTTTATTTAAAGGGTTTTATTCTGAGCACAAAGGCCCAGATTCAGAGATCATTCATGGACTTAAAGTCAAGCATATTCTTGATTACTTCGCTGCACTGAGGCCTAAAGCATTTGCATTGAAGCAAAGCTACACACAAGCATCTTTCCAAACAAGCACACACAAGCATCCATGACAGGCTGGATGCTGGCAGGCCTGGTGCTGTGGTAGCTGAAAAGGGGCTGTAAATCCCCTCACCGTGGTAAGCTGGAGTGAGTCAAAGCAGTTAAATAAGTTGGGACAAAGACTGTGTATGCACAACTTTCACTTGGAAGGTGGCTGTGGCAGAATGTGGAGGGAATTGATCCTCAGAGATTTTCCACAGGGACTGGCTACACAGCTTGCACTCAGGCACAGAGCATGGGATAGGAATTTTAGCCTAGAGTGGTTTTCAGCCATGCATGCTGCTCCTGCTAAAAAGCCAGGAGCAAACCAGCAGTCACCTCTGTCTTTCTGCTCTCTGTCCTTTCACCCAGCAGGGCTGCACTCACCCGAGTTGGTAAGTGCTCACTCACTCACAGGTGAAGGTCTCCATTGCATGTATTGGGACCACTGCAGGGAACTGCTCATGGATTTGCTGTCTGAGTGTACTAGAGTGTAACAAGAACTCCTGCTAATTCTTTTTAAATGCTGTGGGAGGATCTGACTCAACCCACACTGAAATCAAGGCAAAGACTCCCACAGTTTTAAGTAGGTACTAGGTCAAAGTCTCAGACTTTTAGATCTTCAAGGCAGGGACCACAGCTTTGTTACAATGCATAGTGTGCACTTAATGTGCTGTCTAAACAATAAGAATTTGGAGGTAATTTGATGGGGGCTTGGGAAGAAGTTTCCAAAACTTTCCAAAGAGCCTTGTTATCCCAGCATGCTAATATATCCTACCAGAGCTGTGTTAATCTTTTAAAATATCTTCATACAAAGACTAAAATCCTAGTTGGTTATGTGGGTTGCAATTGTTCTGCAGTAGCTATTCATATCAGATCAATAGCTCAACTTGGAAAAAAAAAAAGTAAAATAAAAAGCCTATCTGTTATTAATTCCTTTGCACATAATTAATGGTTTACTGCTAACCTCCACTGCACAAAATCTTTGAAATCTTTTCTGCTCCCCTTTGCATGCTTTTCCTCCAACATGAGATGCAACTCAAAAAGTTGTCTTCAGGTTCAGAAGTTAACAAGCTATCCATCATTTCCAGGGCTTTGCAGAGGAAGTCAAATAAATGCAGGAATGAAGGACAATGGAATCTCTAAAATACACGCCGTTTCCTTTGACTCACCAACGGATAGATGTGAACCGGCTCTTGCGGCTCACACTCGAGCAGGACTGTAAAAACTTCTGACAGCTAAATGAGGTGGGCTGGGATTTTTTGCATAAAGATACTGACTATGGACTGTTTCTTCCCGGTGAGTGAGGTGTTAGCTCTGCCACCTTTGAGTGAGACATAGACTGGCCCCTTCAGTCTTACCTGGGAAATGCACAGGGAATTCACAGGTCTGTCTGAGTGCTTTGTGTTAGTGGCAGACTTCTTCTTTCCATCTCTGCCAAACCCTCAAATTGCAATTTACTGGGTAAATCACCCACGAGAACAAAACCTACAATTCGCCTTGAAATCTTATGTGGCACTTAAGGAAACTAATGGGCAAAACCCCGGCCTGCCATGTATCCATTGCTTGATCTCAATATTACTGGAACTGCTTATCCCAAGATCTCTGCTGGGATACCACATCTTGTGTAAGTGCTTCCTCTGAGATACCCTATCAGTTTGCCAAACAGGCTCTTTGAGTGCTCTCATCAGTTGTTGGTACAGATAACTGAAAATGACAAGTGAGGCAAAGCACAACAGATTATCAGTCGAGTGGGAGATGCTGGTCTCGCTGACAGTCAAAAGAAGTCTGCACTGGCTCAGCTGGTCTCTGTCAAATTGCCCTCCACAAATGTCACCGAGTTCAGGCACTGTCCCATGAAGGGGGAGGGTGCTCATTTTTGCACCATTGCAGGCCTAAATGTGCACTGGTAGTTGTGAGCAAAAGTAGTCACAAGTCTTTTTCTCTCTCAGCAGGCCTCTGAGAACCTTGCAGGACTGGATCAGAGGACAGGCTGCTTGTGTAAGCTGCTCTGCTGGAGAAGGCACACAGCCATGCTCAGATGGATGACAGCAGTGCAAATCTGCCTAAAACATAAAAAATTGGGAAGACAGAATAATCTTTACTGAGGTCTCGTATACAATACAAAGAAAATTTTGCTCAACTGCCCTATTGTTTTTCACTGGAGCAGTTGCAGTCATAAACTCATCTGAAGCTGAAACAAGGAGGTGTGTGCCCCCACAAAAACCCTCATTAAAGTTCTGCACTTGTCACTTCACTAGAGGCAACCAAAAGTTGTTGTTTTCACCCCGTATTTCTCCATTTAGTTATTCTGGAAACAAAGACCTTTTGGTCAAATGGAAGGTTTTTAAAAATGTACTGTAAAGCTGTAATCTGAACTCCACTGTAAAGCTTTAGAAATTCCACAGGTCACTTCTGAAGCCATCCCACCTCTAGAGCAGCCTCCCAGCCAGCAGAGCTGCACCAGCTGAGGATGAGGCCCTGTCTGAGGGGCTGTTAGAAGTTCCACACACTAATTGCAAGGCTCACTTATATTGCCATAAATTCCATCAATTCAGAGTTAAAAGATATTTTAAGAAACACCAGAAAGTGGAACAAAATTGGACCACTCAGTCATGAAAAATCCACCTGAATCACTCACAAGGATGGAGCACAGTCAACCTCCAGTACCATATGAGATGTTCTGCTGGAATTAATTTTAAATATTTCCTGCTCTCATTCTTCTTTATGGACATTTTTCTTGATCCAGTCTAATTCTCCCTTGTTCTATTAGTGTTTTCCAATATTTTTACGAAGTTTTCACTAGTAAGCCAATGACTTTGACCATCAAAGTCTCTCAGACTCAGAAGAGATTTTTGTATGAGAAGAGATATCATCACACAGATGATTTCTCCTATCTCCATTCTTGCTCAAGACATCACATTACATCCTCACTCTCGCAGCAGTTCCTTACCCTGCACCATGACAGATCTACTGATAGAGCTGTCCTGATCACTGTACCAGAACAAGTTTCAGCTGACGGCAGCATCACCTCATTTTAAGTTGTAACATCCTCCTAATCCTAATGGGAATTCTCCTAAATCTCTGCTCCATTGACTAACCTTCTGCCTCTCTGTCACCCCTTTAGACTGCTGTCTGCTTCTATCAGTGTCTCAGTTAGAGCTATCCTTTCATGTTTTAAACATCTCTATTAAGGTCAACATCCCTATTAAGGTCATCTCTGAGTAGCAGACTGTAGCAAGGACAGCAGAACTTTCCACCCTCCTCTCCAAGCAGGGTTGCATAATTATCCTCAGTGCAACAGAAGACTGTTCTCTGCAAGGAATTCCATGATTAGAGGTTAGTTTGAAGGAGGCCTGTGTGAAGTTAGCTGCAAATATCCCACTTGTGATACCTTCAAGTAGGGTAGGAATCAAAATTTCATCTCCATAAAATTAAGGACATACAAATGAGAATAGAACATGTTATTTCTTCTGTCACACTGAGACCTTGAGTGGATGAGGCACCGGAGGTATTTATGTAGATATGGTGCTTAGGTTCAGTGGTGGACTTGGCTATCTTAAATTTATCATTGGGTTCAATGATCTTAAAGGCCTTTTCCAACTTCAGTGATTCTAGGACTCTGTGAGTGACTGCAGTCATCAAACAAGGAGGTGGAAGGAGGTTGCAGCATAACCACCTCCCTGTGCCTCCAGTCACATCCTCCTCTTTTCCTAACAGCTGTTGTTGGAAGGATGAAGGACATCAGCTTTATTCCCACAAGAGGTACAGGGGCCATTCGTGTTAAGCAGGAGACAGAGCCCAGGAAAGTTCAAGCAAGAGGGAGGTGGATTGAGAAGGGTTGTGCTGAGGTGACTTGTTTATTGCCCCTATAACAAATTTGTGCCAGGTTGCAGAACAGGATCTTCTCACTTGAACCCCAGCCCTCACCTTCATTTTCAGTCTGTTGTTACTCACTCTGATATGTGGGGTATTTTCACAACATGTATAGTTTGACAGAGCTGACTGTCCAGAGGAAAAAACTTGCACTAGCATATCTGAGCTTAGCTTTTATCCGCATGTAGAGAAGGTTCTTTGCTGTTCATCATTCAGCTGCTTGTGAGCATGTTTCCTTAAAAAAAAAATACAAATATTAACTGTCAGACAGGGAAATATTTGCCCAGTTTGGAGAGCTGTAAATAACCCTTCCCAAAATGTAAAAGCACTGTGATGCTAAAGTGTTTGGACATGCTAAACAAAAGGTTAAGTACATGACTTTGGAAGGAAGAACCTGTCTTTCCAAAGGTATAATGATGGGCCTGGGGGGACAATGGTAGGAGCTGACTCACAAGTACAATACAGCACTCAGTGACTTATGAGCTTTCCAAAAGGCTTCAAATATCCAGTGCTTGTCATGAGGCCCAGTGAGACACAGAAATCACTTAATGGACTATAATGAGCATATATTCACCAAAGCAAGTATTTTAGTTACCATCTACCGTTAAGAAATGTTACTAACATTTCTTAATGGCATGTTAGTGAGTGGGGTGTCTCCTGGTCACTAGAGATTGTCTGTATCTTTCTGGTTTTGGTCCATTTAATATCTGTGTTTAAGATGGTGAACTAAAAAGATAATTTGCAACCAGTCTTCCAGAAGCAAGGACAGTTATTACATCTTGAAATACCCTGCAGTTTCAATCACATAGTCCATAGTGTGTGTACAAGTTTGACAGAATAATTGTAACTTCTTTTCCCATACATTGCTGTAACATTTTTCTTCTTAAAGGTTGCAACATAAATACCCACTCTTAACAAAGCTGTCCAGGCTTGCTGGCAACTGTTGTTGCCAGACCTTGTTCAGAAAGAGCACCACAAAGACACACAGTCTTGCAGAGCTCTGGTGGGAAATCCCCTATTGAAAAAGGAGCCCATGTTTCCATGTGGGAGTGTTTATGCCCTGATGTAAGAGACATGATGCACACAACCAGCCTGGCAGATGGAAGTGCACTTTGTTATACTGTTTATTAATATTTTTTGTGTACTCTTTTGTATAATATAAATGGAGCTAGCTTTAAAGCATTTGTGTTTTGCGAGATGGCTTGAGTTTATGGCCATGGCCCTGGATTTCCAATCAAGTATTTTTTAACAATACATACAAACCAAAGAAAAAACCAACCAGCACCCCTATGACTTTGTAGGTACACGCTGCACAGAATGGCTTCCCAAGACCTCCACTCAGGCTGCAGATTGGTAATAACTGACTCATTTGAAAGAGCACAGCTCAACAAACACAGCATTCCTCTAATGGATATTTGGTATGCATTTAACAAAGCTTTTAAAACACTATCTGAGAAAACAAGCATACCAGTGAATTCCAGCCAGAGCATGAGAAGGATAGTCCAGATAACCTCTCAGGCCTATTACATTTGGAAGTGGAATCACTGTGACCTTTAAATGAGTCATCAGCAGGGGGGGAGTAGCCAGGCTCCTTGTGCTGTCCCTTGCTGTGAAGCAGCAGGGATCTGCATGGATTCTTTTCCTTTGGTGGATAAGCTTGCAACAGAGAACAAGGCCCACAGACTTTTCTGACTTCTGGTCCACCTAAGCTTGATCTCTTCTTTACTCTGCTCTTTCTCTATCTCATCTCCTGTCCCCATCTTGCCTCCACCTCCCTCCTTGCCATATCCCAGTCCCCAACTCCAGCCACACCTTCCCTTCTCTCCCTTTACCTGTCTAACTGATTTGCCTTTGCCTTCTCTTCCTACTCCAATTTCCTCTCCAAAGGTGAGTTCTTTATCCTTTCTGCAATTGTGTGAATTACTTTCTTCCTTGATCTAGGCTCCATGAAGCTTTGACAGGGGCAAAACCTTTCTGTTGTATCACACCTGTGTAGCCAGCAGCAGCTGAGAAGGAGGGCCACTGATCCCAAACTGTGCACTTCTCACCACCTCCTGAAAACACAGGACAGACTTCTGCATATTTGTCACTGTCCCATGCCTCTTACCTTCCCTCTTCAAGCATAAAAATCAAACTCTGTATGCAACTGACAGTAGCGATTGCAGGAGAACTACTTGGCCTCTCCTATAATAAGATTCATCTGAGTATAATCCTGTCAAGGTTTTGGTGTTTTTCAGACACTTTGTCACACAGGCAGAGCAGTGTAAGCCAGCCACTAGCGTTATTAAGCACTCTCCTTTCTCTGACCCAGGGAACAGAGGCTGCAGACTGGGTCAAACACTGTTGCAGATGTAAAGATAGGGCCCTGCAAACTGTCGTTTTAATTTTTTAAGTCTAATGTAAACAGCCCATGGCACCTGGAGGCTAGTGGGATGACCCAGGAGTCAAGAGGAGGAATTTAGGTCAGTTTACAGCTCTTATTTTCTATTTGTTTTCAAGCCACTGCTTTCAACTTAAAGGACCACTGTTTTGGGTCAAACAATAACATGTAAAAGATACAGCAAACCCAACATTTGATTATGCCTGGTGAGCTGAATGTAAGCAAGTTGTTAAGCCTCTCCCCTCCGATCATCGCTTCTGTCAGACTGAAGGATCCCAAACTTGACAATTCAGATAAGTAGAAGTGGTGAGGGAAGAGGAGCAAAACCACCAGTTATTGCAACCCCCCAACTGCCAATCTTCCTTAAACTTCACAAAGAGACAGCACAAGAGTGCAAACCCAGCTTTAAAAATCCTCTGCAGATTCTGCCACATGTGTGCAGGCTAAAGAAAGCTGGGAAGGAGGTGGCAAAGGAAACTACAAATCTGAGGAAATGACAGCATGCCTTTTGCAGATAGCACTCTTGCCTCCATATCATCATTAATTTAACATCCTGATAGAAGCTGCCTGGACTGTGTGTTAATGAGGTCTGTCCCTGTCAGATGACATGAAAAAATGACCATGGTCTGACCCCTGGAGGTCACCAATAATCCCGCAGCTCTTCTCAAAACAATACCATGTTAAACCCGGTGTCATGGGCAAATTGGCTTTATCTACCAAAATTTAAAATATCAAACAGCAGCCAACATTTTAACAAGTTTGCCCCTCCCAGACCTTGATGGTCAGGGCCACTGTTAACAAGTGATCAATTACCTTCCTTAGAAGCACTGATAACAACATTTTTGTGTCAGGGTGAGGGCTGACTGCCAGTACCTAATCTCCCCCTTCCTCACACAATAATTTCTGAAAACTAAACAGCTCGAAGGTTGTACGACAACAGCGTTAAAACCTCTTGCTGGTATTCTTTTCAAGCTGCCCTCATAGAAATTAAATTGAATTTTAGGACAAGTAAGGCTGAGGAGTGGGGTCAGACCCCCTCGGTGCTGTTGGCCTTGTGCAGGAACCAAGCCCTTCCCGCCTGTGTCACACACTCCACTCAGGACTCTGCTGATGACCAACCTTGGTGAGGTTTGGGTTCAGAAAACACAGATGGAAATTACCCTTTGGTGCAAAAGACTGAATGAATGGCTAATACTGCTCTGGCACCTGGGTGTGGTTTGCAGATCCCAGCCTTGCTGTAATTAGATTATTTATTCTTCCCATTGATGATCTTCCCACTCCTATCACACACTTCCTTTGCTATCGGTCCCAGGGCTTCAATCAACACAGCTCCCTTTACATCATCTTCATCTTGGCTCTCATTTCAGTCTTAAGGCAGAGAGCTGAAGCCAAATTTTGCCCTAGGGCAGGTATCCACTCCCTGCACAGAGCTCAGTCTGGAGCCGCTGGGACTCTGTGAGCTCACAGACCCACATGAGTGTTGGAACCCCTGCTGCAAGGCTGGGACGTTGGTTTTGTCTTGTACTGTAAAATGCTTCGCACTATTCCTGTCCTTACAAGGCAGCAGAAGGTTTTGTAATCTCTCAGAAATATCTGGGACCTATTATTTAAGCTTTTATAGAAGAAAAACTGTCTATTCTCTGTAAGACTTTTTGTCTAAACATGCATGTTATCATGCAGAAAGACAATGCACCAGCAGATCTGTAGAGGACATCATCTGATGTGATTCTTTACCTGCATGAAGATCTCATGAAAACAAAGGGCAAACTAGCTGGCACAGCTGGGGTTACCACGTGGGTTTGCCTGAAGCCCTGGGCATTGCAGTGTCCAAGGGGAGACTGAGCAGCCAGCAGTGGAGCCACAGACACCTGCTTTTGCTCTTTGCTTGGAGAGGGATAATCACAGTACCAGGTGTAAAATTGCTCCTGATAGTGCAAGGGCCACCTCTCCCATGATGTTCCAACACTCTTAAAGAGGTCTGTGCAACATGGGAACAGAAAAAAATTATTTCTCTCTCTCCCATCCGTCTTCTGCCTCTAGATACAGGAAACCTGGCCACCCATGGATGCTGCTGCCTCCTTTTTGCACATCCCTGCACCTGGAGCAGCTGATGCAGGCAGCAATTGTGTTCATGCATATGCTCCACGCCTGCTGGCTTGTGCAACCCACCATCTGTTCTGAAAACAAACAAGGCCCTTGAATTTTTTCAAAAACCCCACTTTTAGCACAAGTTCTTCACTGAAATCAACAAAACAGAATGCCAAATCTCAGTTTTACTTTCCACTTTATGCCTCCCTCATGCCCTGGAGAAGAGCTGTATGAAGCTCAATATATAAAGTCTCACAGTCAGGATGTCAGCCTCAGGAACATAGTATTTTCTAATAACATAGAATTAACCAGGGCAGTTTAGGCAGATACTTACCTGGGGGAGAGGCCTGAATCCATGATGTTGTTGCCAGCTAGAGTACTGAATGGTGCCTTAATGCACCAAAAAGTCATTTTATGAGCATTTCTTTGCAGTACAGCTGCATCTGGTCTCCATATTTCCACTAATTTCTGCCATTTCTGAGTAATTTAAAATAATTCCTGTTACCTCACTTTCTCCCCTCCTGCCCATTGCATTTTTTTAGTCACTGATGTCACCACAACTCTTTTCTTCAGTCACAGCAGAAACAGTCTCTCATTCCCACTTCAGCTTCTCAGTTTCCAGTCTTGCCACCTCATTCTTTCTCTGTTCCTGAAAATTTATGGTAGCTTGGGCTAAGCAAGTTTCTTTTGCTCCTATTTCTTACCACCTCTGGTTTTGTAGCTCTGGAATCTACACTGGCCACCTCTCCTTGTCCTTCTTGGTGTGCCTCTGAGGAGGTGCTGTTGTCTTTCTCAAGGCAGGGTTATTTATTCTTCAGTTTCTATACAAGAGGACATAATGATTCATTCTCAAAGATTACTTATTTTGGACTTCAGGAATGTTATTGTGTTATTGGATGCAAAATCAGCACCTGAACTGTTGGCAAGATTATTTAGGTAATGTTCAGAAATACTAATAGCCATTTCATGCCCCATGTAAATGCTGCCTTTGCCCTTATCTTGAAAGGAAATAGGTGCAAAGTTACAGATTGTGGGAGTGCACTTTTTAATTTTAAGTTTAATTCATAAGTTAATGTTTCTTTTGTAAAATGGTTTGTTCTCTGTACCCCCTTTTTGTTACCCATGTTTGGTTTATTCCTGTTTTGTCCCCAGTAACAGATCTGTAATTGGTTCTGTATCCTCCCTAAGTTTTCCCCCCCCAAAGACAGTTAACTGTCCATCACTTCATAGACAGCCACCTGTTGCTGTCTATCATTTTTGGGGTTGCTCCCCACTTCTGGAAGATTCTGAGAGAAGCATCGAGTGATTAGACAGAATCATGATTGTCACCTTCTAATGTTCATTGTATGGTTGTTTTGTATGTTTGTTTATGAGACTAGCCACCACCCTGTAAAACCTTATTGGTTCCCTTTCTGTGTAAAACCCCCAGTTGTAAGGTCTCACCTGGGAGTTAACCGGGGTCTTTGGCACGCTGACTCTCGAGGTGAGGACCCCACGCCGGGGTTCCAATAAACTCGTGTGACCCAGCGTCTCCGGAGTCCCCCCTTTTTTATGATCCTCCAGCCAATCGCCACGCAGGAGCAGCTCGAGCGAAAAAGAACTCACTGGAAAAGAGTGTTACCAGTGCCGAGACTAGCCAGCTTGAAAAACAGGCACGGTAACAACAGATGTGTAAGAGACATGCCCACTCAGGTCTGGAGCTACACAGCTCCAACTTCTGTCGTTTGCCAACTAAAGCTGTTCCAGTGGGTGTTGATGGTCCTACTGCCAAGTCACCAAACAAAGGGCTGATGCTGGAGGCCATTTCCTTTCCAGCCAGCTCTGACTTGGGGGTGGGGTTCACACCAGCCAGCTTCTCACCTGCCCCTGCCCAGCAAGAAGTCAGAGACTCCTCCTCCACATGATGGGATGAGTCCAGCTCCAGACTGAAGGCCACGGTTTGCTATAGAGCTAATCAGTAAGAGATTCACTTCTCTAAGGCCTCAGCAAGACAGCTTGAAAGTGGACATAAGAGCTATCAGGTTGGAATTAGGTCACTACGAAAGCAGGACTTTCCCATGGACAGCACATATAACTGCCAAACACAACATGAGTTCTGCCTCGATGATCTCATTACTAAATAATTCAGTGAATCCTTTCAGTTAACATCAAAAGGCTCGAGGAATCTTCAAGGAGGGCACTGTCTCACCACAACCCTGTAATAGAGTTATCACAGGTGTGAGGGCTCAGGGAGCATGGGGAAGACTAAACTGACAATTCTTTCATGTGGGAACATCAGAAATTAATCTGCAGGTCCAAGGTCACCCAGTCATCTCTTTGGAGACCTTCATCAGAATTGCTCTCCACACTACATCAGAAAGTGCTACAGACAGTTAAGTTGGCCTGTGCAGTCCCTCTGATAAATCACACAAGAAGTTAGAAACAAATGTTGGCTTCTCCTTTCTAAATTATTTTTCTCCATTTTGTTTAAATCTTAGAAGTTATTTGATTGTTTCTTTTAGTTTCCTTTTTGGCAGCCCTTGACAGTCATACAAACAGCTGCACAAATTGCAAAATAAGACCTCCCCCTTCTCTTTTATTTTCTGGTAAGTTATGTTGGGAAAATAAATATGAATGGCACAGATGTTCCATTTTTCTCTCTTCATAAAACAGTTTATGACATCTTGCAAATGCTGGAAAAATATTTCTTTTAAGAAAGAGATTTCTCTTTCTCAAGCACACTGTGTTTCAGAGAAGTTTTAAGGACAATTACAGAGCAAAGCCTGTTTTTTGGATGTCTTTTCCCTGTTTATTAATAATATCAGAGAAATAAACTGAATGTCTTCAAATTAATTTTACTGGTACTTATTTGGATTAGAAAAACTATTAGAGTTTTCAGTGTCATTCATCAGCTGCTACAAATGTGTACATTTCTGTAGGCCCCCAACTAACAGCCTCAAGGAACAGAGTTTCAAAGCAAATGATACATCAGCTGCAGTGGAAGATGTTTAGCATGGAAAGTAAAACATCACCCCCAAACTTACAGAAAAAATAAAGAAGGTGACTTTTTCTCTCTAACTATATAAAACAAAGAGAACTATGGTGTCCGAATAAAGCACTGCAATCAAATATATAATCACACTCTACCGAAATGTCTGCGAGCAGAGAAAACAGTAAGGGAACTAGATAAGCTACCATTCATCATGCATTTCCTCTGCTGTCAACTCACTCTGTCACTCTCATCATAAGTAATTGGACCTTTCTCTCCATCACAACCACGTGGGCAGGAAAGGACCTTGAGAGGTCAGCTAGCCCATCCCTCTGCCCCAGGGCAGCATCAGCTACGCTTACTGTCACTCCTGACAGAGGCTTGTCTAACAGCTCAAAAATCCTCCAGACAGGATTCCACAACACCCCCGGGCAACCTATTCCCCTGTCATGGTCTCTTGGCCTTTGGAGAGTTTTGTCTGGTGTCTAATCTGAGTCATGCCTGTCGCGATTAAAATTCTTGGCTGCAAGGGAACAGAGGAGAGATGATTCCTGCTCTCTTTCCATCACCCACCAAAAAGTGCTCTTCCATACAAACTGTGTCCCCAATGCACAAGCTTCCTTAGAAATTCCCTTTCCCCAGAATATTTCCCATCTTCTGCAATCAGAAGCAGAATTTTGGCACAGTGAAAGTCAATGTTCCAAAGTCCACTGTTCTCCCTACAAGGTTATAAATTCAACAAAGAAAATCAGAAAGCGAATGGATGGTCAGTTTATCTCAGGGCATTTCCTGATTAACAGTAATTTCAGAGTGGCCCCTCCCCTTTTAAACCCTCCTTTGTCCCACAGATGTGGTGCAGCCAATATGCTCATTTTGTTTTCAGACACCCAGTAAACAAGAACTTACTCTCAGGTCTCAGAAAGACTGTAAGGATGAAACAACACCTTTTTTAAATGGTGCTGATAATTAACATTCCCGTAGACTAACTCTGTGCTGTGGTTATGTTGTAATCAGGCTTACAGTTTTCCATAAAAAAGCATTTTGTGGAGGAAAAACTGTCTCCAGCTAAGTTATTGAGAAATGTTCCACACTGACCATTTTTTTTCCTCTTTGCAATAAGTTCATAGGTTTTATAAAGTAAATAGACAAAGTTTTCTTTTTACCAAAGAAAACCACGGGATTTTGATAGCAAGGACATGAAATAGCCTGTAGTGCTCCTAGGAAGCATCCACAATGTGAGTTTGTGCTCGTGCACTTCCATCTTGGTAGTGAGCATTGTTTGTTGTTTAGATCCAATCTGAATCAACTCTGATGCCATCCTGGTACATACAGATTATGAAAAAACTATTTCTTACCTGGTAATTATAAATCAGAGTAATTGTCATCAGTAGTGCTGAATGCACCAGACCGGAAGTTGAAATAGAGTTCACTGTTAACTACACCAATAGCTGAGAAAAAAAGAGACAAATCCTAAAAGGTGATTGTTAACTGAATGATAATGATTTTAAGATGAATGGGCAATTCAGTGTTAAAACATTACATGGGCAGAGTACAAGATGACCATAATTTGGGTTTCCATATGAAAAACAAAGAAAACAAAGGCAGAAAGAAAGATCATGGGGAGAAAAAACACAAACAAACAAAACTTAACAAAAAAACCCCCACTCCCAACTTCTAAAACCAGCTTTTACTTCTAGCCAAGCTCAAATTGTAAAACTAGTAGATCCTGATACTTTACACAGAAGTTCTTTATTTTTCAGTTCAAACTCTGTAAAAAGATATTATGAGACTGAAAAGAAAGGTTCATTAGATCAAGACTTCCATGAAATTTAAATGTTACCATCTGCAGTATGAATTGGGGTCACCCATTATCATGATTCACTAGCAAACAAGGAAAGAAGAAAAGGAAAATGTAATCAAGCAACCATAGCACAGGCCATGAATCAGGTCTCATTATTTGGCTCTGCCAAAGGCTTCCTGTGGGAGCACTACCTTACCCTCAGCTTCTTCCATCTGCAAAATAGGAGCAATACCTTATGCTATGAGTCTTATATCAGGTACTTGTGAAGCAGTAAGGCTCCCCAGTGCAGCAGTGTAAATGACCATTTACTAATTGTGAGTCCTATTCTAAAATAAAAATACTTCAACTTCTGCTTACCTCCAAATAGATCTTGCTCAATCACAAGCTATATATCCAGTATAATTCTTGCCTTTTGAAAAATAAGTTTCTTTGTCACCCCTGGTATGTAGTACTGCAATTTGTAAGGAGCCAAAGGCCTCTGATGGAGTCCCGTAACATGAACACAATAGGAGCAACTAATAGATTTGCACCTGAATTCTGAGTCATCCACAAGATGATTCTGTTTCTCAGCCTGACTGTTGAACACACAAACTCACTTATGACTCTTGTTGCAGAACCACTGCTGTTCAAAATATTTGCATGAGAAGACAAGAGCAGATGAAATTAAACAAGTGAGTTGTTTTGTTCAAGTCCAGTGCTCAAACTAAAACCTCGATCAAAACAGATGAAAACAAAAGATAAGGTTTTCATCAACTCTGAGCAAATAAACCACCAAAGCAATCAGAGCATGAAGTAATTACAAACCTGTGTGAAAAAAACCACCAACTTTTAGATACACTGAAAACAATTTTTAATCCATTTATTTACTTTGACATAAAAATTCTACTACGACTCAATTGGCAGTTAGGCATAGCAACAAAGGAGGACTTAGGCATGTAAAATGCATCCCTAATACCACAGATCAGTCACTGCCTAGGTGGTTAAGGAGAGATGATTCTCCTTCTTCACCAGGAAGGTGGCTAAAATTCAACAGCCCCACAGATTCTGAGCTAAGACCTTCCCAGGAATTCATACATGCACTTGGGTGCCACAACCTTGACAAGACTGAGTTCCACTCCATCTGCTGCACACCTAAAGATTCTGTTGTGTTCTTCTGTTTATTGAAAGGATAAGCTTCAGCAGTTTTGGAACTCCTAACATAAGCAAGACGTCTGAACTCACAAAATGCAATAACAAATTATTTTTTTAACAACTAGTGCAGTTTTCCATTCCATCTTACATGTAAAATTCAATAAAAGCCATAATGTGCCTGAATAGAGGGTTACTTCATCAACATGTCCTGTGAATATTATGATGATATATATTCCTGCCATCCTTCTTTCCCAAATTACCTACACTAGTCACCATCTATGAAAGTACAGGCATCCAATTAAGGAACAGGAGAGAAGGGGAAAAGTAAAGAGAAGAGACAAAGATGCGAATCACACCTTTCCATAAGCAGAAGAATAGTATATACCAGAAATTCCAACCCCCAATACAAATTCTCAGTAGGACAATGGTTCTGCTCTTGAGGCTAAAAGTGTGGTCTAACGTGGAAATAACTGAGCTTCGTATCAAACAACACTTTTATTGAAAATTCCACTTATGTTTTCACTTTCCTAAGTGATATTACACAGGAAATGCCGGTAGCTGCATGGATCTTTGAAAGAGAGAGTAGATGAAATAGGTGAGAGTGTACATTTCAACAGACCAGACTTAAAATAACATGTATTATGACTTTTATGAAAAAGCATAATACCTACTTATTTTTCACTGATTTTTGTTTTCTTTCATTCTTGGGGCACGCAGCTTTGTCCTATTCTCACTTTTTTTCTCATCCCTCGCATGATGTCGCCAGGCTGAGTCCCACACTGCTCTTTACAAGGAATGAAGAATGTCCTTTACCTTTTGGGGTGAATGAAACAACATTTATGAAATTATTTCTCATCTGTGTGAGGTTTAGTTTAAAATTTATTGGCTCCCATGTCCCCAGAATCATTGAGTAATTTGAAATTAAAAACTTCAAGTTATTTTTCATGAGTTAGAACAATAGCTTTTATATCTGTTGGCACATATAACTGACAGGGTACTGGCAACAGGCAATTTGCAGCATGAGTTGCCAATGCCTGTGTGCATATTTCTAAGAATAACTCAGTGTCCAAGAATTTGGCCTGTTATATCACAAGCCAGGACTAGCTGACAGCTGTTTTAAATTACAGTGGACTGAATGATATTAGCTTTATTGTAGTTGGACTGATGCTTTGCTTTCTCTTAATCGTCCTAATGTTCTGATTTGTCCTTTAGCCAGCGGTTGCACAGCATTTATTTATAACACTCAAGGTTTAAGTCACAAATGACAGATTGCTTGGATTGTCTTGTACACATGGAACATGATCAAAGTAAAGGACTACACAGTCAGGGAAATTTAAGCTTCTTTGCAAGGGACAGCCTATAGATCCAAGGCTAGGATTTTCCTTGCAAAGCAGAAAAGACTGGCTCTCAAACAGACCTATTCTAATTTTCCTAGAAGGAAGGCATTTATTCCAAGTCTTGCATGCTATTGTGAGCTACATATTCACATCCCACTTCAATTTCTTCTTGGGGAATAAGACAAAAGGTTAGACATGAGCCTGCAAACTGCTGCACCCTTCAATTAATTTATTTTATCAAGCACTAATGTCTACTCAGGGCCAAATCTTGTTCACATTACAGACAATAGTTAATTTTCTAAAGGCTTTTCTGGGAACAGAGTATGGCTATTAAATTTTCTTGCACGTGAACCTTTAACAGTTCCTTAGAAGTTTCCTACTCCTTCAGGAGAAAATAAATGGACACAGATTTTGTTTTGCTCAGTTGTCAAAACAATGAAAGAAATCATTTACAAGGAACACCAAAAAGTTGAATATTCTGATTCAAGGTGCAGGATAGAAATCTTCTACTCTGTTTGTCACTGGGAAACCTGAGAAGGGTTCCTATGTCCAGTTTTAGGAACCATACTTGAAGATGCAGGTAAATTTTGGAGTCTACAGAAAGGCAACAAAAGTCATAAGTCTAAACATAATTCATGAAAAGAAATGAGAACTGTGGGAAGGGGATGGCAGAATAGAATACTACATGTTAGCAGTATTCAACTATGTGAAAGACTATGACATGACAGGAAGGATAAGCCCATTCTCCATTTCCAACACTACTAAACCAAGATGCAGCAGGCTTAAACTGCAGCAACAAAAGCAGATCAGACTCTTGGCGTGGGTTCTCTCGTGGAAAGGTAGCAAAGCATTGAACTGCTTGCCAGAAAAAGTGGGGAGTGTTTTTCTGCACAGGTTTTTTGAGAAGAGCTTGGTCATGCCACAGGTGGAGAGGTGTGTAAAGAGATGTCCCAAGGGCACACACAACTCTGTCTTCTAAGATCACGTGTTCTGTAGGGTTTTTTATTACTCCTTTAATTTATTTGAATTTAATAGCCTGGATAATAGCCTTTGCTATTTGTCATTACTATTTCTACTTGAGTGTACTTGAAGTCAATGCTGCATGCTATTGAAAGTATGCTGTCCATATGCTTTCTTGGTTCTGCTGAAGCAATGCCATAGCAGTGGTAAGACCTCACTGACATGCAGAAAAAAACTTATAATAAGTAGGACAAACAAAATACCACACTTACACACTGATCCCAAAGACCTCCATTAGTGGGAAGTTGTGTCAGACCCTTCTACATCAATGGTTTGAAGGCTAAGACCTTTGTTTTGTTTTACTTTGTATTTCAGCCTACAAAAGAAAAATTAAAGTAAGCATGAGACAGAAACCAATGCCTGAAAATGACAGTATCTGTCTCTGGATTTTAAAGGTATTGCATTGGTCAAGCATTAGTACAGTGAAGGTAGACTTGAGTCTTGCATTTAGCACTAAGGTCTACTCGTCTTGTTATATACAGAGAAGCTCATGTAACATTGCACCCTATGAAGACTCTGCTTAATTATACATAGTCAATTTAATTTAGTAAAGTCAACTCTCAGCTGGTTGTGGAACAACTGATCTTTCCTCCTAATCAGTGAAACTGTGAAAGAAGAAGAGAACCTCTTTTGAAAGTAGAATCTGTATCTGTTTAAGAATCTCTATATCCTTTGTGGTCTCTGTGATAAATGTGCATGAGAGAAAGAAAATTTCCATGTTCATATGGTAAAGTTTCCTGACCATTGGTGGCTCTGTGGTCTCTTGCATTACAAACCTAACACTGAACACATCATTTTTTGTAAAGAGCCAAGACATAGTCAGTAGAGCCTGCTAATTTTGTAAAAACAGCAATAAATAATGAAAATAAGCAAAGTTGTCAAATGCTCCAGTGATAAATGGTAGTGATAGTACCAGTGCTGCAGCTGTGGCCTCCTTCAAAACCACTCTATCCATGGGTAAACCAGAACAGAACACTCTTTTCACCAGTTTTCCTTCTTTCATGCACATACACATACACACACACACTTTTTTAAAAATTTACTTTTGTAAAAGAAATTCTCACTATCTGCTTTATTTTTTGGTTGAACTCCCAAGTCCACACACTTAAGTCATTAACGTATTTATTCCTTTGTTCCACTGTCTCATGGGGATTCCCTCTAATTCAGTATCTAGGGATTGCAAGGGATTAATAGAAGAGAAAGTAAAACATCCAAGCCTCTCATGATTCCAGAAGTGGATAATTTCTCATTATCTTTCCAGCTATTCCTCACAGAGATCTTCATTAAAATAACCACACTAAACTATTTTTCCTTCTAAAGGTAGGTAAGCCTTTGGAAAGGGATTTATTTTTAATCAGTGCTAACAATCTCTTATGGTCTATGGAGTATGCTCAGTATGAAAGGGATAAATCTTCAGACTAAAGTATAAAAATCTGCTAACCATTACATGGATTTTGAGGGTGTACCTCCAGCTTGCTACTTTGAACACTTGCCCCTTTGCCTGTCTTGAACTGGCTGAGGAATTTCCAGATCTGATGTATCATTAGAAAGAAAGTACTGGATTGCGCATTAATGGTACTGTGTGAAATTTAAACGTACTGGGCTTTCTCAACATGAAAAAGGAAGCATTTCCAAGGAATGCTTGGAATGTATTCAGCCAGAAAATATATTTAATTATATTGAAACTGAATCCTAACCTTATTATAGATGACTACCCTTGCTGATAGCTAAGGACAAAGAAGGATTTAAGGACAGAATTGCAAAAATATGGTCTAGTGGCATAAGCACTAAACAAGGTTAAGGGACAAAGGTGCTAAACTTACCATACTTAAGCCACATTAATCTTTCCATTAGTACATTAAAAAAATCACAACTTTCCATCTCAAGTCATTATGTTGATGGGGTATCTTTGATCTGAAAAAACAGCAATGATCCCAATGGGAAGCAAGAAGTGTTTTTGATTTTTATCTGTAAAGTCTAAAATTCCTTAGGTGAAATTCAGTATGAAATGCACCCATGCAATGATGAAGGTGAGTGAATATGTCAACATCTGTGCTTTATTAAAGCTGGACTATTTTTACTAGGCACTGAACCAGAGAGACCAAATACCCTGATAAAACCAGAAACTCCAGGAAGGGTTCTTTGAAGGTATTTCTTGCTGTCATGTAGCTGAAAAATACATCTTAATGTTATTTTCCTGCATGTTTAATATAACCAGTTTGGTCCACTGCACATGGTGATCCAAAACTGTCATCTTCTAAAAATGTATAGGGAAGGAGACAGATTTCTCTTGCTCATCATGGGTATCAAATGGATCATGAAAATATGTTTTCTGATTCTCTGAGTAATGGCACTTCTAATAAAATACAGCTAAGTGTGGCTAGGTCTGGAAACCTAAAATAAATAATCAGAAGCATATCTCATTAGGACTAATTACAAAGATCTCAGGCTTCCAGAGATGAGATTTTTTCTGATGAATCAATACTGTGAAGTGAATATTTTTAAGTTCAGAATTCAAAGGAACTATACTGATCGTGTGACTTGAGTTCCTGTTTATCACAATGTTCTGCCTAGTTAACCAGTGCTGGAGTTAAGCCAACCCTGCAGAAAAGCAATCAATGTTGCTCTGGAGACACCAGAGATGGTGATTGCACAAAGAGAAAATCCAGCATAAGGGCAGGAGGGAAATGGAAAGCAGAGGGTGTGGAGGCTGCTGGTTTAAACTCTGTGTTAGTGATGGAATCATTCCTCAATCTAGGTGAGCTTCAAATTAGGTCATACTCAAAATGCAGAGGCTCTGTTTCAAGAAAGAATGACTAAATGCATCTCTGTGCACAGACAGTAACCAGAGCTTTTCTTCATGGCTGGGGAAACATTAATAAATGTTAATTTGTGCATTTTTACCTCAGTTCAATCTCTATATATTCATATATGGAAAAATTCAACTTCCATTAAGCTGGCAAGAGGCCAAAAGATGAGGTGCCACACAAAATACAAAACATAATAAAAACTGCTGGAGACATCCTCTCTAAGCTATGCAACGAAGATCCATTGCAAGAAAAATATCATCTGTCTGGTTGACGTTAATTCAATTACTATTCATGGCATACTTCTGTATTTTCACAGAATTTCTTGTGGCTCTCTGAAACTTGCTTATTAGCTATGCCTAGAGAACTATGGCAGACTTGCAAATTCTGTGATTCAGAAAATAATTTAAAACAAAGGCATTAGAAACCCAAAAGTAAATTACAAACTAATTACAGAAGAACTTTAACACTACATAATTGGATATGGATGTTACAGTCTGTCAAGATGTAAAGAAAGGGAAGATTAATTCAGTCTTTCACAGTTCAAAGAACTTTTGTCCTATTTCGAGCAAATTGCTCTGATGATAATGCAAAAATATAAAACCAAAACCACAAATTGGTATCAATGTCAGTATAATACTGTCTCTGGAAGTTCAAAGGAAATTCATGACACATCAAGCCAGCTTAAGGCCACTGCATTTGATTGTAAGAACCAAAGTTTTCTTTAGCCAGTACAGAGAAATTGTGATCATCTGTGGGTCCCTGATATTTTTTTCTCCTTGGATCCCCCATTTGAAATACACAGGAATGTTGAAGGTGAAACAAGAAATTGATCCATAATAGTCTTTAATGCCAAACCTCAACCTCACAAGATTCTCTTCATGTGCTTAGGCTAATTGCTACTTGGATATATATTCATCGCACAGAGGTCCCATGCAGATTCCAATCTTCCACATCAGTTCAACAAGGATCTGCTCCACTCTCCACTTTCAGCAGTAGGTGGATGTGTTTTCACTGAAACCATTGGGTCCCTGCAATTGGAAATTCCCTTGGGCTATAGGGTTCAAAGCTAGACACAGACAATATCGAAGTTCAGGATTACATATACAACTAAGGAATTGCCATTCTAGAAAACCCTCATCTGTAGTTTGCTATCAGTACAATCACAGCAGAATTTTAATTCTTTTTCCCAACAGTATTCAAACTTTGCAGAGTGTCATGTGTCCTAATATTCCCTTTTCTTTCTCCTTGAGCTCTGGGGATTTGTCTCCCTATCAAAGAACCTCTTCCAAAGCTCACTCAGGGTAACAGAATTCTTGAAGACAGATTCAAGAAGCAAAAGCAATTACAGTGCATGTTGGTGTTGTATTATCTCTTTTCAGTGCATTTTCCAGTGTGAGATAATGTTTGCTTTCCTTGCTGCCAACATGTTACTATCTTCTATCTCTTCTAACATATCTACTAAGACCTTGTACATTCCAGCGATGTTTGAAGCCAGAAGCTCTTAAAGCACAGGTCATGACACATTGCCCAAGGGTCAGAAGACTATTCCCCTTCCCTGCCTCTGTTCTCCCTCTGAAACAGACTTGCTTAGTCACTTGCCAGTAGTCCTGGAATGGCAGCAGCACTCTATAAATCACTGTGCCCATTCCTGCGTGTTTACTCTGAAGCCCATGGGAATCAGCCTGGAGGATTGCAGGACAACATCTACGAAGGTCACACAGAGCGCAAGCAACTGTGCAGTCACCACAGGAGCGCGGTGAGGACACCTCATCACAGTGATTAGCAAGATAGATGACACCAAAGAGCTCATGATCCAGTTCAGTTTTTAAGTGTCCAAGGATCTCTGAAGGACACAGATGGAGGGAGGCATATCAAAACTCACTGGTAACAAGCTTCACAAAAGCATTTTCTGTGTGGATCTGCCCCTTAGTGGCACAAGGACACAAACCTCCCTGGTTATTTTTGAATGTTGTGGACAAAGGAGAACAAAAAGAGGTCTTCAGAAAACTCTGTCTTCCCTTTTGATCCTCAGAATGTCAAATGACCAAATGATGAAACCCCTTGAATCTGCCTTAATCGTGCAGACAGCAAGAAATTCCCCATGCACCAGAGCTGTATGTGTCCTGTTCCTCTGGTGTGTTTGGCTGATGACTCCCTCTACACAGGCAGCTCCTTGAGATGAATCACGGCACTGGACTCTTTAAAAATGCTCTGGCATTGTACCACACAGGTATGTGACATTTAGGTGCCAACTAGCAGTAAGTTGGATGTCATACAAATGGGAAATAAAAAGCCTGACTTCTGCTAAAATGAAATAATACAGATGGAGAAAACAAAGCATGTTATGCTTGAAATGAAGTCCCATCTGTGTGCCTGGCACTGAAAATAGCTACTTTCACCGGGAAAGACACTTCCACGTTTCCATCGGGCTCTAGACACTTAAATGCAACTTCCTTAAACTTTTGGTACAGACTTATGGCAGAAAAATGCCAGTTACAGATGATCCTCTTTAGGGTGATGTGGAAGACAATATTATTCAGGACAGAGGGATATTACTGCAGTCTTCTGGCTGTGTCACCTGATAGCAGTACAGACTTCTTTTTGGGTATGGGTTATGCCTGATGTGCTTGTATGTAAACAACTCTATGTTGTGTTGCCTGCCAAGTCAAGGCAAGGCGACTGATTGCTGGCAACAACTCAGCCATCCAGGAGTTATCTTTATGCCTTTGGCTTGTCAGGAGAATTATATTTAGATTGTTTCTAGAGCTGAGAAATGTGTAAAAATGGTGTCCTTCTTCAGGAAATCATAATGAAGAAAAGCAGATGATCTCAGTGTACAAAAGCACTTAAAAACTAGGAAAGAGAATTAATTTCTTTTTCATTGATGATCCTGTATCTGATTGTAAATATTGCAGTCCTCCAGCTCCTATAAATACTAGATTGTATTTATGTTATTTTTAATTAGTTTGGACAATTAGTTGACTATTTTTACAGAATTCCTTATATATACAAAAGCCTCTTGAAGCCTAGATTTATTTACTATGCTCCATAGGCTTTGCTAGATGAGTCACAGCAGGAGTAGGGCTATTAAAATACTGGAGAACAGAAGAGTTGGAGGGAGAAGCATCTTCTGTACAATGAGAAGCTGCTCATTGGTTTCTTATCTTCCCTGATCACCTTGAATCTTCAAGACATCTTTTCTAAAAATGTGGAACATAAGGTTACCCATTATTTTTACCCAGGCAGAAGACAGAGCTTTCCAAAACACACAGGGATTACAGCTTCAGCTCAGTGTGTACTGGGTAAAGCAGGGCACTGCTCACAC
>JANPWX010000190.1:5172-32609 GCA_024734555.1 Trochalopteron elliotii
AATAATAATAATAATAATAATAATAATAATAATAATAATAATAATAATCCTTGTAATAATAATAATAATAATAATACTGTTTATTAGAATGGTCACACTTTAAGCATACAGGATGGGCCGGCGCCAGCCCGCACGCCGGGGCGGCGCAGGGGTGCTGTAAGGGAGAAGCCAGTACAGCGATGGACGGAGCTTTGTACGGGGAGCCGGGGCTATGTACACTGGGAATAGAAAAGGGGGAGCTCATCGCTGGGGCGTCCGGGGCGTCTGCAGACTATAAAGTGAGGTTTGAGGAGCGGCAGAGCCATAAGGGCACGGGACGGCGCTGCACCCCGGGATGGGCTCCACAGTGCCCCCGTGCCACCGGGCACCGCACCCGGTCTGCCTGCGGCTGCAGCCCAACCTCGTGGCTTGGGTGGGTCCCTTGTGGGTGATGCAGCGGCCGAGACCCCGCACCCAGGGCTGGGGGCATCCCGCTGCCTCAGGCAGGGACGGGTGGCCATGAGCGTGTCCCGTGCCACAGAGCAAGCGGGAGTGGGACTTGGGGCAGCGCCTGGCTCAGCTTTTGTCGGGGCTGGTCCAGGCAGGGTGGGAGCACGGGTGTCAGGGAAGGCGGGAGGAAGAAGGGGAAGGGGTCACAAGCGAGTTGCAAGCTCCTCTTAACAAAAATTCCCTTTAAAAGGCAGAGGGTAGTCCCCTGCAATACCTCAGCACCGCAGCCGCGCCGCCGCCCCAGTTCCGCGCTGGAGCTGAGGCCTCGCACACTCACACGCTGATGGCCGTCAGCGCCGGGGCTCGGGTGGCACGAAGCCAGGTCCCCACCCCGTCACCCGGTCCCACGAGCCGGGCAGGGCGCAGCGCTCTGCCGGCACCCCCAGCGCTGCTGCACCAGGGAAAGGAAGACGTGGTGCCCAGGCCCTGCACCTGGGCGGGTGAGGGCCCCACGGACCCCCGCGGACCCTCACGCCTGCCTGCACCGGCTCCCTCCCTGCTGGGCTGTGGGGCCGGGGCGCTGGGCGTCCCTCCGGCGCATCCGACCGCCGGTGCTTGCCGCGGCTCCTCTGGGACTCGCTCACTCGGTGTGTGTGGACAGTTGGGACTCACTTGGCTGCTGCCGCTTGGCTTTGTTTCTCTTATTTTTGTCTGGGTTTTTTTTTCTTCTTTTTTTTCTTTTTTGTTGATTTCTTTTAATTTTTGCATTTTGGGGTTCTATTTTTTTTTTTTTCTTTTGTGTGTGTGTGTCTGTGTGTGGATATTTTTTGCCCTTCCTGGTCCCAGAAGGAAACAGCCACGGGTTCACTAAAACAGAAACAAGAGAGGCAGGTCTTTCGCTGGAGCACTCAGGCCGAACTGCTGGCCGGGGGCACGCAGGCACCGTCCCAGCCCACCGAGCCCGTGCAGCCAGCCCAGCCCAGTCCAGCCCATCACACTCAGCTCCGCAGCCAGCCCAGCCCATTACACCCAGCTCCGCAGAGCAGCGCGGTCAGGCAGAGCAGCGCTGCTGCCCGGAGGGCTGCGCCGGGATCCTGAACCCATCCCAGCCTCGTCAGTCCCCACAGCTGGCAGCAAACCCAGCTGGCTCCTCTCTCTCCTATGGGGGCAGAGGGGCTGCTCGGGGGGCTGCTGTCACCCCGAGCCCCATCGCCTGTGGAGCGAGCGTCCCTGCAGGCTGAGCAGCCCCGCCCGCCTCACGGGGGGATGAACCCTGTGCACCGCAGCCAGGGCAGCGGGGGGACCCCACACCCCGCTGTGGGAACGGGGTGCTGTTGGGGCTGAGGGCTGGCCCCACTGCCCGCGGTCCCCGGGGCGGGCGGATGGTGCAGGAGAGGCGGGCAGGCGGCAGGACGGAGCGGCTGAGGAAACCCTATGGGCGTGGGGTGCTGTGGCCCCACAGAGCCCGGCGCCAGCCCCGGCCACCCAGGCAGCACCCGCGGCTCCTCCGCAGGCTCGGCCTCGGCTCTGTCTGCCTGGTTTGGTTTGGTGCTAGTGAGCATCGGGGGCAGTGGTGGGGGGGCTGGGTCTGTCTTGCTAGTAGGGAGTGAAGCGGCTGTACCCTCCTCGGTATAGACTAGCCTGCAACATCAAAGATGAAAAAAAAGCCAATCAGTATTCAGAGATAGCCAAAGCCTAGATCTTCCCTTTTTTCTCTTCTTTTTTTTTTTTTTTTTTTCTTTCTCCTCTTTCAAATGACACCAAATCGCTGCTGTCCTTGGGATGTGAGGGACAGGCAGGGCCAGGGTGCCCAGTGCTGCCCGGGTGCTGTGGCAGCCAAGGGCACTGCCCTGGGGGCAGGTGCTGCCCTATGCCTCCAATGTGGCACTGCTGTGCCATGCCTGCCAAGGAGCTGCCCCATCCCTGCTGTGGCACTGAGCTGAAAACCCCCAGGACGCAGTGCCCGTGGCCCCTCACTAGCAGCTGCCCAGGGCTGGGGGTGCCAAGGGAGTAAAAAAAGTCAGAAAAAGGCAGGTTGGCTTTGCAATCCCAGCCGTGAGTGCAATTTTTCATCTTTGATGCTGTCAGAGCCGGCCAAGTGCTGTGGTGCATGAGGGGCTGCAGTGCTCCCCGTGTGTGGCTGCACGCGGGGCCTTGGGGACACTGTCCTGCACTGGGATGAGAGAGGGAGGTCCTGGAACCTGACCAGGCAGCCAGTGGGGGGCAGCCAGGCCCCTGGGAAGTGGCATGTGTGGGCAGGACTGTGCAGGGTGTGAGGGGAAGGTGGGGCAGGGGTGCAGGGTGGGGGTTTCCTCTCCTGCAGACAGAGCCAGGCAGGGGCTGCGCCATTCTCACTCCCCTCCCACAGCCCTCGCAGCTTCCCTGTGCCCCACAGCCCCATGGCCACTGTGCCAGACCCCTCCCTGGGCTGTCTGCAGCCCCCCGGGAAGCAGAGGAAGGCCGAGGGGCTGCTCTTACCATGGTGCCAATGCTGTACGTGGCGGCGGGGCCGATGGTGTGGTGGTAGGGGTCTGCTGCTGCGTACACTCTGCCGTAGCTAGGAGCAAACAGCGGTGGGTGTTAGTGACAGCAGCTGGGGTCCTGTCTCCCCTCCCAGCCCTCCCTCCCAGCTGCACCTGGGAGCTCCCCGGGAGCTCCCCTGCTCCCCCTGCAGTGGTGCCAATCCTTTCCAGCCCAACCCTGAGGGGAGAAAAGGGTCCCCGTTTGTAGGGCACCCTCCCCATGCATGACTCTGCCCTGTCCCACGGCACTCAAAAGCTGGGGGTGTCAGAGTGGGCAGTGCAGGGGGTAACACGGAGCTCCCCCAGGTGTGGTGCCCAGTGCTTACCTGTCACTGTAGGCGGCCGCTGCTGCTGCGGGCTGGGCGTACCTGTAGGCAGCATATCCCCCCTGCAGGGAGGAGAGAATGGTCAAGGGGCTGCACCCCACTGGGAGAGGTGGGGTTGGGGGCAGTTGGGTGCCCCACGGCACTGCCCAGAGTAGTGTGGGGCCCATGGGGAGCTGGTGCCAGTGCCACTGGGCACGCATCAGCCTCATTACCATTCCCCAGGGGCCTTCACAAACGTTAACCTTAAAAAATTAAATTTCCAGAGAAGAGACTGTCACCTCCCCGCTCGCTTTAATGAGGTGTCACGTTAGATAAATCCTTCAGTGCCCGCCTGAAATATCGCTGCTGGCTCCTCAGACATGGAGGTTAAACGCAGGTGTAAGGAACTGAGGCCATAAATCCCACATGGTACCAGCCCTGCAAAGGGCTGGCAGGGGCACAGGACTGGGCACAGCACCCTGTGTGCTGTGTGCCACCCAGATTGCTCTGGAGAAGCTGTACTGTGTTCATGCTCTTGCTGCCACCCAGGGGAAGGGGCTGGGGGGGCAGAGTCCATCATGGATCTGTGTGATGCCACTTGCCCCCTGTGCTGGGATGGGGCCCCCTGTCACAGCCCAGCCCTGGGCTCAGTGTCACTTACGTAGATCTCAGCTCCGTAGAACCCATCCTGGTAGACGACCCTGGAAATGAGGCAGAGGCATCAGAGCCCAGCAAGTGCCCTTGGACCAGTGGGGTGGGTGAGGGCAGTGGATGGGGGAAGCTGCCTCAGCCCCACAGCTGACTGGCAAGGAGTGGCTGTCCAGGCCCCAAAAGCACATCTGGGCTGGGATTCTGGGCAGGGCATGTGTCCCCTCTGATGACAAGCAGAGGGCACAGCCAAGGGCAAGGC
Organism: Trochalopteron elliotii; assembly: GCA_024734555.1. Taxonomy (NCBI): domain Eukaryota; kingdom Metazoa; phylum Chordata; class Aves; order Passeriformes; family Leiothrichidae; genus Trochalopteron; species Trochalopteron elliotii. The sequence goes on from JANPWX010000190.1 coordinate 9,339, forward strand.
ACGCCAGAGGAGGATCCCAGGGCAGGATCTCTGCTGGGAGGGGCCAAACAGCCACAGATGGCCATGGCTGTGTCTGTGACCAACACCATCACAGCTGCATGTCCTGGGAGAGAGTTTCCATTAACTCAACCATCCTGGCTGGAATAACATCCTGTGCCTTGGTATACAGGAGGCTGGTGGTTGTGTGGGTCACCCCGAGGGCAGCAGACTGGGGCTGGGACAGAGCCTGTGGCCAGGCAGGTGCTGCAGGAGCTGCAGCCGTTCATGGTGAGAGCCCCACGGTGGCAGTGCAGCCCCGGGGCAGCACAGGCAGCATACCCCCGGCCCCAGCAGCTCCCGGTACTCACGCGCCGTAGGTGGGGATGGGCGGCGGCGGCGGCGCAGCACGGAAGGTGTTGTAGACGGCGCGTCCTCGGCCCCGTAGGTGTGCCCCTCGGTAGGCCACGGCCGTGCCCGTGGCGGGGTACGGGAACCCCGTTACTGCAGGAGACAGGGGACACCTGTGGGCTTTCCACACAGCCCCTGCGGGGCAGCTGTGGCAGACCCACCCCTGTACCCTCAGCCTGGCAGGGACATGGCCCCGCGGGGATGCTGGGCAAGGGGACGGTGTGAAGGACAGGGAGAGGGGCCCGAGGGCTGCTCACTGCACAGAGCAGTGGCAGACACAGCACAGAGTTGACATTTGGGGGGAACCCACAGCAGGTACTGCTGCAGTCTGATGTTACCTGCGTAGAATTCAGGGCCGTAGACTGCTCCCACCACTGGGTTCAGCTTCCAGCCTGTGGGCAGAGAGAGCTGGTGAGGACAGGGCACTCTTCACGGTGCTCTGAGGGGCAACAGCCCCATCCCCAGGCAGGAGGAGGGCATGGGAGGCTGCACTCCTGAACTGGGCAGGAACAGTTGCTCTCCCATTTCCCTTCAGGTATGGAGGACATTCACTGCCAGAGCTTCACAGCAGCCAGACAGTGCTGGTGCCCAGAGCTACCCCTGCCTGCTGCAGCCCCTGCCCTCTGGACCCTGGCCCTTACCGTTGGTGTAGGGGTTGGCCACCTTCTTGTTGGTCATGACACGGGCTGTGGCGTTGTTCACCTGGAGAGAGAGGGACGGGGGCTCAGTGCCTGGGGGCCGTGGAGCAGGTGAGGCTGTGGTGCAGGGCCCGCTGGGCTGTGCTCAGCCCGTGTTGCTGCTGCTTCGGATGCCGGAGCAAAGGATGCAACCAGAGACACGAGGCAAGTCTCTGCCTGCAGCACCCCGCCGTACACAGACCTGCCTGTGCCTCCAGCCAGCCCAGGCCTCTGTGCTCCAGCTGCGAGCGTGGCTCAGCCTGGGGGCTGCTGCCCCAAGCGCTGCAGTGCCATGCTCAGGCTGAGCCCCGACATGCTGCCCCTGAGCCCCTGCCTGACTTTGTTGGATGATGTTTTCCTTGTCATGGGGTATTGCTGTGCCCTGCCAGGCTCCCTCTCTGCCGTCAGCACTGCTGGGGACATTTTGTCCCACTCCTTCTGCCATGTGCCACCCTGCTTCCCACCACTCGCCAGCCACCAGCGAGGAGCTGCTGGCAAATGGGCAGAGCCTGATCCCTGTGCTAAGCCTGGAGAAATCAAAGCCTCCGGGGCTGGGCAGCTGCTGGCACTGCAGGTGTGGAGCTGCGGGTGGATCCTCCCTCCCAGCACAGAGCAGGGGGGATGGCATGCGGGGCAGAGCCCCAGAGCAGAGCCTGGGGTGGCTGCTGTGGGCACGGGGGTCTGCCAGACTTGTCTGTAGCAGGCAGAATGCAGCCCCAGCTGACACCCCGGCTCTCCGTGCACACGGGAGGCTCCTCTGGGCCAGACACTCCTGGTGCCAAGCGACAACCTTCCCGGCAGCCGACACACATGCTCCCGTGCCACATTCAGGGACACATGCACACCCTGGGCACAGCTACCTGGGGCACCCGGGACCCAGAGCTGCCCCCAAGCGTCCCACAGCCCGGGCGGGGGACACGCACACACAGGCATGGCACGGCACTAGCACACTTATCTGAGCACCTCAATCTTCCGGCCCTCTACGATGGTGCCATTCAGCTTCTCCCGTGCCCGGTCGGCATCTGTGCTAGTTTCAAAAGTTACAAACCCAAAACCCTGTGAGCAGAGGAGAAAAGGAGAAAGAAAGAGACAGAGAGAGACAGAGAGAGGGTGTGGGGACAGAGAGAGAGAGGGGGTGAATCAGGAGAGCTGGCGCAGGAGGTGAGGCTGCCACAGTGCAGAGATGAAGAGCCCAGACTGGGGTCCCTGCAGGGGCCGGGGGTCCCGGCTGAGGCCCCAGAATCGCCCACGAGCTGGGAGAAGAGTCTGGGAGAGGGGCACAGAAAGCAGGGAAGATACAACAGAGACATCCAGACACAGAGGGACACGAGCTGCCCGTGGTGGGACAGAGCGAGCCCTCTCCTCCCTCCAGTGCCAGGTGCAGGGACCCGCACGACCTCCCCAGTTGGCGCCGGGGCTGCCCCGATGGGGCACCGCATGCCAGGGTCCCTTGGGACAGGAGAGGAGGGGAGAGCAGGTTACAGCACTGCTGGGCAACCTGGCTCCACTGACACCCTCCCCGGGACTCGCTGTACGGTGCTGGCCATGGGCATCACCCACCTTGGAGCCCCGCTCATTGAAAATGATCTCCACGTCCAGAATTTTCCCGAATTGCTGCAAGTGGAGAAAACAGAGGGGTGAGTGCCTGCAAAGCCCCTGTCCCTGCACCCACAGCTGCTGCAGGGGCTCTGTGCCAGGGATGGACAGAGGGCTGTCTTGGTGGCCAGACCTGGGGATCCCCAGGGTCATGCAGGGGAAAGCCCTTGTCCCTCCCATGGCTCCCACTCTGACAGGACTTGGAGCATGTCATCCAAAATTTCATTAGCTGGCACTGCTCTGAGTCCTAATGAGGGCTGGGAAGGGGACAGTGGAGGGGGACAAGGGCTCTGTGTCACTCCCCACTCCACACACAGGAGGTGGGCAGGATAGGCCCTTGGGAAGTGACAGCTGGATGGAGCTGGATGGAGCTGTACTCACCCCAAACATTTGCCGCAGGTCGGGGTCCCGGAATCGAAAGGGAATGTTGGAGACGTGTAACCTCTTGGGCTGCTGCTTGTCTGTGTTGTCTGAGGAGTGTAGCTGCTGGCTGTCTGTCTGTGCCGCCTCGTCTGTCTGCTGGGGGAGGCACGGCTGCCATCAGCCCCTGGCCATGCCAGCCCGGTGTCCCCAGCAGGAATGTCCCCCTGCCCTGTGCCTGGCCCTGCCTGCCCCCAGGGACACCCTATGGTCCCCCAGGTTCTGGAAAGTACCCCACGGGTACTCCCTCCCTCCTGGGGGATGATGGAGGGGCCATGGGGATGCTCAGGGTGGGGGTCCAGATGCTGCACTCGGGACCATGTGGAAGGACTGGAAAGTGCTGAGCTCAGCACCTTCCTGGTGCTGCATTCCAGCCCTGTAATTGCCACGATCTTGTAGAGCAGAGCCAAGCAAGTGGATTACGAGTGATGAGAAATGACGGGGGGCCATGAGGGGGAGTGATGGCAGGAACATCCAGCCTGGTACCCTGTGGGACTTAGACCAGGCAGCACCACTGCCTCAGGACCATCCTGGCAGCCCTGGCACTGCCCTGGATCTCCACAGCAGGACTGCCCCAGCACCCTCCTGGCAGCTCTGGCACTGCCCTGTATCCCCACAGCAGGACTGCCTCAGCACCCTCCTGACAGCTCTGGCACTGCCCTGTATCCCCACAGCAGGACTGCCCCAGCACATCCCCAGTGCCTCTGGCACTGCCCTGAGCCCACCCACCCCCCGAGGCGCCGCCTTACCGGTACCGTCTGTGTCCCTGCTATGGACTGTGTGCTGGCGTCGGTGCCCGGCTGCTCGGTGTGGCTCTGTGCTGGTGTGTAGAGGGTCATGGCGTGCTCCGGAACTGTGCTCTGCCCCGAGTAGTCCTGCGTGGGGTGGGGGTGCGGCGGGGCGTACTCTGCGGGGATCCCGTTCTGGGGGGGCGGGGGGTACTGGGCTGGGGCGTAGGGCTGAGCCATCGCGTCCGGCGGGGCCGTGGCGTCCTGGTTACCCTGCCAAGAGAGCGGCACCACCCCCCTCAGCTGCTGGCACACCTGGGCTGCCACTTGCCCCGGGATGGGGTTCTGGACTCCACAGCCAGACCCAGGCCCACCCAGCCCACTGCACCCCAGCCTCTGGTGTCTCCCACAAACCCTGGGCTGTCTCTGTGCTGTGTGGCTTTGGGGTAACGTTGCCAGCAGCTGAGCCCCGTCCTCTCCTGCTCCTATGCCCTGCCTGCCCAGTGCGCTGGGGCTTGGGTAGGAGGACAGAGGTCTCCATGTAAGGTTTAACCCCTGAAGCTGGCACATCCCTCTCCTTGGGAAAGGAGACCTGGTCAGGCCCCATTTTGGAGCCCAGCAGAGGGCAAAGCAGAGCCCAGCCAGCAGCATCATGCTGGGAGCTGCACAACACGGGCACTGGCTGGGCAGGCTAGCAGGGGCGTCAGGGAGGGACGGTGATGGTTCCTTGGCAAATACCAGAAAGGGATCAATTAACTGCTAAATATTTGATTAGGTCCTTTCCTCTAACGCAGCTGGCTTGGCCGCTTTGGTCAAATGGGGTGAGCTGCACCCATGCCAAGAGCCAAGGGCGGCTGGGGTGTGTGTGGGGCTGGGAGGGCAGTGTGGGGCTCCCAGGCTGTGCCTGGTCTGCACACCCTCCCATCCACCGACTGTCCATTTTCACAGCTCAGCACACACCCGCGGCCCGTCCCCGCCGGCACAAGTGTGTGCTGCACCTGTGGCCGGCACAGCTGCAGCCCCCAGAGGCAGTCCCGGGGCCGGGAGGGGCAGCGCCCGCAGCCCCTTGGATGCTTTACAGCGTGCTGCAGCAGCCTCTGGCCTGCGAAATCCATCTGTGGCTCAGCCCGCAGAGACAAGCTCCTTAAGTGTGTGTGTGTCGCTGATTTCTGTTGCGGAGGGACGGTGCGGGTGGCAGGGGGGACGCGCCGGCAGCTGCCATCCCCAGCCCGCGGGGCTGTCGCGCCTGTGAGGGTGGCAGCAGAGCCGCACCGGGGACACACGGAAACCCAGCGGGAATAGCCCCGCCGCAGATCTGCAAGTCATCGGCAGCACCGGCAGCGCCTGCCCGCGCTGACTCAGCTGCTCAGGGACGCGCCAGCCTGGTGCACCTGCCTGTGTGGGCCGGGGCTGTCACGCTGCAGGAGCCGAGCCCATCGACGGCCCTGCCCCGGGACAGGCCGGGAACTCCCACGCCACTCCCGCCCACACCGCAGGTGCTAATTCCACCCGGCAGGGCTCCATCCTGCCCTCGCCTGGGTCTCGGCACCCAACTCTCCTCCAGGGAGCAGGCAGACACCCACAGTCACCGTGGTCACTCTCACAGTACCTGCCTGCACCCCTAGTGCCTGGTGCCCATCCCTCCCTGCCTGATCCCTGTGCCCTGTGCTCGTCCCTCCCTGCCTGCATGTACAGAACCAGGAGCAGCCCACATCCCTCCTGCCTGCTCTGCACTGGACACTGACATCCTTGCTGTCACTACAGCCAAGATCAGCCACCAACACACAGGGACCAGGATGTCAGCAGGCAGGCAGGGACTGTCCCCACCTGCCCAGGCTTTGGGCCCTCCCAGGCCCTCTTCAGCTTGTCCCAACAGCCACGTTTGTGTCAGTTATCAATTAGGGCTCTCGCAGTGCCTGTCAGCCCGGGTATTATTTCATTCAGGGACCATTGGCTTCCCCTGATTGCTGCTCATGTCGCTGGAGCTGCAGGTGCTGCAGACAGATCCACAGCTTCCAGCACCTCCCATCAGCTCCCAGTGCCTGGCCACCCCCACTGGGACACAGCTCCATCAGGGCTGCTGCAGGTGAGGGTTCTGTGGGGAAGGGAACGCTGGCAGGTTTGGCTGTGTGGTGCCTGTTGACACCACACCATTCAGTTCCACACCTCATGCTGCCTGCACCACTGGAACAGCCCCATCCCTGGGCAGCCCCAAGCAATGACAGTCCCCCTGTTCCTCCCAGGAGGTGTCCCCCTGCACTGAGCACACAGGGGATCCCTGGGGACCCACCTCTGCAGCCCACGAGAAGCACCCTGGGTGCTCCCAGCTTGGGGTGCCTGGCCATGCAGGGAGCCCATGGCACCTCTGGGTGCCAGGGACAGGGGCTCTGATAGACACCCCTTGCTCTGCCAGCACCCATCCCTCCTGGGGTGTGGGGACACTCCCACACAGTTCTTTCGACACTTGCAGTAAAAGAAATTCTGATCCTTAACAGCCCTTGGCCTCATTTAAAATGAGACAAATCAGTTCAGTGCCTGAGCCTGGAGTGAAGCTGGCAGCCCAGGGGGCACGAGCGGCTGCCCAGGGGGCATCCCAGCACCTCTGCTGCCCACCTGCTTGGGCAGGTACCAGCAGGACTGTGGCACGACCCTGTGCTGAAACACCACTGCCCCAGGGATGGCAGCTGAGAGGCTGGGACAGGGAGACCAAGTTCCCCTGCCTGGTTTCCCCTGTGCAGCATCCCCCACATGGTGTCCTCTGCCCAGTGTCCCCTGCCAGGTGTCCCCTGTGCAGTGTCTTCGGCCCTGCCCATGGCTCAGCCTCACACCACCAGCCCTGCGCAGAGCCTGCCGCAGCAGGCAAGGGGTAGATATCATCTTTAGCTGATTAAATGTCCCTCATTAACGAGTTTCTTTAATTAATGAAGTTTTTTTGTTTGCTCCACTTGCTTTCTCCCCCCACACTCTGCCTCCTCAGCACAATCCAAGCCATTTCCTTTCAAGTCATTTAGCGCGTGGGGCCGGTTCCTGCCGACACCGCATTTTGGTGATTGTGCCTGTCAGCTTGGGGCTGACGACGCCGTTTCCCACATTTGCTCCTTTTTAGGAAAATAACGTGCCAGGAGCCCCTGGATGCAGAGGACAGGTCAGAGCAATCAGCTGAGTGCAGAACCTGCACTAATGATGAGGCAGCTGCCAGCCACAAGGCACGGGCACTTGCAATGGGCCACCAAACCTTGGCCGTGACAAGTGTCCTGCCAGCACAGTGTGACAGTGCCACACGGGAGTGCCTGGGGTTATAGGCTGCTCACAGCACCTGTCCCCTGCTGCCACCGCAGCCTCCACGGATGTGCCATTTTCCTCCAAGCCTCATGGCCATCCTGCTGCCTTGGCCTGACCCCAGTCCCATCTCCAGCCCAGGGCAACTCCCACCAGCTGACTCTGCCCATGGCTGTGCCCTACCTGTGCTATGTGGTGCTGATGGTACAGGGGTGGCACAGCACAACACTGCCTGGTCGTGGCCTGGCACTGCCTGGTCGTGGCCTGGCACTGCCCAGTCATGGCCTGACACTGCCTGGTCGTGGCCTGGCACTGCCTGGTTGTGGCCTGGCACTGCCCAGTCACAGCTGACACTGCCTGGTCATGGCACTAATAGGTCATGGCACACGTACAGCTGGGTGAAGCCACATGTGGAGTGCCGGAGCAACTGGAGAGGGATGACAGTCCTGTCACTACACACCTCCCCACCCTGACAGCCATCCCCACTGCCTGTGGCTGTCCTGCTCCTCCCACTGGGAACCAGACACCTGCTGTGGGGGGGAAAGAGGGGATCACAGCACCACAGCATCTGCAGAGCCCCCCCCCCCGGTGCTCCTGCAAGCTGCAGACCCTCAGTAAGCATATCCTGCAGGTAGGGCAGGCAAGGAGCGCAGGCAGGGCAGGACAGGCAGAAAACACTTTGCTGTGACCTGGAATGGCTCCTGCCTCCTTGCTAGTGTCAGGGCACACCCTTGCCACATCATGAGGGAGTCTGAGGACACTGATAAGCACAGGGAAGGGTGCTCAGCAATCCCAATCTCCTGTCGGGGACCTGCTGTGCCCACCAGCAGGAAACTGGAGTGAGCAACAGCCAGGGAGACCAACAGCACCATCTACCCTCAAGCCCACTGCCCTGGAGCAGGGTGGTGTGGCACAGTGCTGAGCAGCAGAGATAGACTCAAGAAATGCCCCAGTGGAGGCAGAAGGGTCCTGGCATGGCCCAAGGTGGCCCCCAGGCATCCTGGGCCCCCGCAGGCATCACTGTGCCCAGCACGGCTCATCCGTGTGACAAATGCAACGTCCCCCCTCCCATCCGGCCGCTCGCTCATGCTAATGACTGTCAACATGGAACAGAGGCCATGGAGGGGAAGAAAATTACTCCCTGAAAAGGAATTGACTGATCCCTGCCATTTCTCACAAAACCACTGACCTGTAAATATTTCATTACCCCAAAAGCTGTGCCATCCATACAAAGCAGTGCCCAGCACTGTGCAGGCACTGGCTGCAGAGCTCCTGGCTGCAGGGCAGTGGGGTCAGGGTGCCCCAGGGGGGACCAGCCCTGCCCACCGTGGGGATGTCAGGAGGTCGTGGTGGGTTGCTTCCCCCCAAAGTGGGGCCACAGTAACCCCAAGGAGAGCTGGGGGGCATGGTGGGGATGGACCCTCTGGAGGAGGCAGTGAAGGAGTGAGGAGCTGCAGGGACCAGAGGCAGCAGCTGCTGCACTGAATGTCTTCATCACCGAAGCGCAGGGAGGGGTGAGAGGTTGGTAATGGCATCTGCCAGGGATGCTGCAGTGGGAAAGGAGTGCTCCAGTGAGCAGGCAGGACCTGAGGGGGAGGAGAAGGAGGAGCAGCGGGGAGAAGCAGAGCGGCCTGTTGGCATGGGAAACACCATTTTTCTGGGCTGCAACACACTGTCCCGGCACTCTGCATGTCCCTGCCCTGCTCCTGGCCTTGTTCCCCCCTTGGGCTCCAGGTAACAGAGCCAGGGACGCTGCTGCCCCTCTGCCCACAGCAGCCTGGGGAGGACAGGCGGAGCGGCGGCGGCCACATGACATCCAGGAGTGCGGGTGAGACAAGGCGCTGGCCCGGGCACACACCAGCACGTGTGTCCCTGTCACCTCCGGCACGGGGCAGGAGGGGCCACGGTCCGGCCCCGGCTCCTGGCTCTGCCAGCTGGAAACTTCGGAGCTGAGGCTTCATGAAATATTCATGAAGTAAATGGTGCAATTTCATCTGCATTCAGCCAACTTCATGTATATTTCAGAGTATTATGAAATGATAATGTTGTGTAACCAAGGCGAGATGGGGGTGCTTGGGGGGGCTCCCGGCCACCCCCGCCCGCACGGCCGACAGCTCCCAGCTCGCCGTGTGCCGGTGCCACTGCACCGGGAGGGACTGACGGCTGCGTCACCGCCGGCGGAGGAACAGAGCTCCGGGATGCACAGCCCTCTGGCTCCCTCCTGAACACAGCCCGACATCGCCACTGCGGGCTGGGCTCACCCACGGCAGCTCCTGGAACTGCCAGCGGGGTCAGGGCACACCTGTAGGAGTCCTTGGTGACATCCCTGGCACAGCTCTGCCTCCAGGCACACCGGAGCGAGTCAGACCTGGTGTTTGCAGCCTTGGCTGGGATTCCCAGCAGTGTTTGGTCCCCAATGGCCACCAAAAGGTTGTGACAGGTGGCACACAAGGTACTAGCTAGGCTGCAGAGCCCAGGGATGGGCTGGAGGCAACTTGAGGCCTCAGCAGCATCCCCCTGAGCTCTGCAGGCACCAGAGTGTCAGATGCAGATGCCCATAGATGGCATGGCTCAGGGGTGACCCGTCTGCTGCTCCAGTGGGCCTGGGGGCAGCTGCTGTGTTCCCACTGCTGGAAAGGGCTGGGGCTCTGGAACCCTTATGTGGAGCTGCCAGAGCCCAGCTGCAAGCAGACAGCTCCAGACACTGCAGCACTGGGATCAATGGCCACGTCCACTGCCTCATACTTCCCACAAGCCCCACAGCAGCTCCACTGCCATCCCCACATCTGGCCCCACAGCTCACAGGGTTCCAGGAACTCAGCTGAACCTGGGTCCTGCATCTGCAGAGCCCCTTACACCCCAGAGCCCACACACAGACCCTGTCACTGTCACACCACTGTCACCACGCTGGGGCTCTGGCACAGCTGCATGTGGCACTTGCTCGCTTAGACAAGGTGGGCACTCGTAGTACCACAGCCCCATGTGTGTGCCTGGACAGTGCTTGCACACAACCCTCTCTAATAGGCAGCCAGGAGCATAATTTTTCCTCTAATTACATATTCAGCACTTCTGAGAAAATGAGATTTTGGTAATTCAATTGGACTGAGAAGCAGCGCTATAATAAAATGAAATTTGTAACAATCGTGCAGTTAAATTAGTTAAATGGAGAGGAAGGAGCTGTGGAAAATTGACCCCTCGATCTCCTAAAGACTAATCAGACATTTGAACCGGGTTGTGCTAACAAAGCCCCTGGGGTGTGCGGCACAGAGCGAGGGGAAACCAGAGACGCCACGAGGGAAGGGCTGGGAAACAGCACCTGGGCACCTGGTGGTGTCACAGAGGGGATGTCCCTGCTCCCGGGTGGGATGGGATGATTTTGGCAGGGAGTGTGCCTGGTATGATGCTGGAGCCGTGCTCTCTGTGGCGCTGGCCACTGCCAGGGCCTGGCCACTGGGTGCTGGCAATGGCTGATACCATGGAAGCCACTGTCCCCACGGGCTCCTGGACACACACCACATCCTTGCTGGGTGCACAGAGGGTGGTGAATGGTCCCTTTCTGCAGGGGGACATGGGCACACGTGCCTGGCAGTGTGACCAGCCCTGAGTGGGGACAGCCACTGCAGGGCACCCAGTCAGGGATGGCACACAGCACCAGGCTGGCAGGGAGAGAGGCATCCTGTGGGCTGGAGGGGTTTGCAGCAGGTACAACTTAATTATCCTCAATATTTATCTTGTTGTTCGTCTTTTCTATTTTTTTCTTGTAAAAGAAAAGGAGAAAAAGACGAGTTTCTCATTTGCAAGTTAATTAGTCTAATTACCTCTAATTAAGGGCTCCCCACACAATGCAGATCACAAATAAGCTGCCACTGTTGCCTGCTCCCACTCTTCTCTCCCCAGTTTTGATTTTCCACAGGAGCTGCTTGAAGGCTGTGGTGAGAACCTGGGTGTGGATCCTGGCTGGGCACAGCAGGGCTTGTATGGAATTTGGGAACACCAGACCCCTGGCAGGCAGTGCCCACAGCACTGTGGTGGCCACCACAAACCTTTCACCTGCTGGGATGCTCCAGGGAGTGAGGGGGGCACACCTGCTCCCTCCTGGCCCCTGGAACGCCAAGGGAGGTGGTGCAGCTTAAAGCCCTCCCAGGGCTGCCCATGGGCAGTGGAGGGGTGAACCCTGGAGCACCCTGCAGCTCCCAGCCCACAGCTCCCACCCTGCAGCTCCCAGCCTGCTCAATGGCACTGGCATGTCACTGGCTCAGTAGCCACAGCATGGCCAGGACTGCACAGCCCCTGACCACACACTGCTAGGCTCACACCAGCACTGGAAGATCCAGCTCCCTCCTTGGACGTTTAGTTCTGTGCACACCCTCCCAGCACCCAGCCCCACACCTGCCTACAAAAAGCAGCTGCACTGAAGTGACTAACACCCTTCCTGGAGGGGCTACAGAGCCCCGTGGTGCCCCTGACTCCTCCAAGGAAGCCCACTCACTATTCCACAGACACAGGAGCCCCATCCCAGTGGGGAGAGCACCCAGGCAGCCAAGTGACCCTGAAGCTCCTGGAAGTGCCCGGGGTACCCAGCTGCAGCACCCAGGATCCTGCCCAGCCCTGGTTGCACACCATGGAGCTGGCCTGGCCTGGGGGCTGCACAGGAAAACCATGTTTCAAAAGCATTTTCCTTTTTGGATGCTGGCCCCTGAGCAGGGGCAGCCCCAGGGCCAGGGGTGGTGGTGCTGGTGGGGGTGGCCTGCACCCGCTCTCCTAATTAGCCTTTCTTTGTTACACCCCCCCCCTCCAACTGCATGTGATGCTTTAAAGAATGACAGATACTAAATCTAATTTAATCTACTCATTCACCCATCACTATAGCATAAAAATAGGAATATACCTATAAAAAGAGCATTGCCAGGCAGTGTGGGCCAAAATCACAGCTATTGTGGGAAAAGCAGCTTTGCAAAGCTAAAATTAATGTCAGTGTTTTCAATATAAAAGGACCCGAGGCAGAAAACATGTTTTCTGGGGCTGTAAGGGCTGTCCTCAGTGAGCAGGGCAGCTGCCACAGCATGGCCAGAGTCAGGAGTGCCGTGGCTGGTCTCGAATCCGTGCGACGCACGAGCAGGGGGAGAAACCCGGTTTGAAACGAACCCGCTGCTGCAACACGCGACAACACCGCTCGGAATAGACCTGCTCCCTAAAAATATAACATGCTAAACTTGGCAGCAGCCCTTTTGGAAAGGAATTTTCCAAGCAGGATTTGCAGAGGCTGTTTCCCAGCGGGCCAGGCGCTGCTCAGCCAAGTCTCCTGTGCCGTGGTGGGGCTGTGAGCACCGGGGATGTTCCCGGCGAGGAGCAGCTCAGGAGCAGCACTGCAGTGGGCTCCAGCACACCTGGACATCACGCTGTGCTGGGGTCAGACCTGCACGTGGCTAGGGCTGCACCAGGGCCATGCCAGCATAGAGAACTGATGCTGAGCCTTAGAGCCTGGGTCTGCCCTGGGTCAGCACCGAGCCCTGTCCTGCAGCCATCACTTGCTCACTCACAACAACAGCAGAGATGTGTTTCAAACAGTGACTGATTCCTCTGTCAACAAAATGAAGCCACCAAAGTGTCCTTCCACACCCAGCCCCTCATTGAGCACGAGCCACATGTCCCTGCCAAGCCCCACCGAAGGATGCAGCGTTCCCACTGGCCCAGGCTGCTCTGCTGCAGACATGCACCCACCCTCCTGTGGCCCCTGCCCTCCAACCCTCCAGAAATCCTGCTCTTGGAGCATGGCAGTGCCAGGGGGAGTCCCTGGACACAGTGTGGCTGCAGAACCCAGAATACCACGGACTATGTCTCCTGTGGCCAGCCAAGGGTGGCTACATGGGGGGAGTGGAGCAGAATGAGCTGAGAGGCACCCACAGCACCTGGAAGAGCCACTGGCATTGCTGAGCCCTCCCTGGTGCTGGAAGAATTCAAGTTTTGCTGAGAGCTTCATTACTTGGTCATTCCTTCAAATCCCAACACAGCTGAAAATGCTGGAGCTGGGAGCTACGAAACATCATCAGCATCCTTGGGAACCAGCCCAGACACAGGCTCCTGGTAGGGGAGAGCACTGTCTGAAGGGGATGAGGGCAGTTACTGAGTGCAGACCCTGGCATGCCCCAGCTCTTGGCCGACTGGCCAGCCCAGCAGACTGAGTCCTGGTCACTGGCTCAGGCACTATCATGGTACACCTCCTTACAAACCCATAAAGGGTTTGGACAGGGACTTGTAACCCAGGGAGTCAAAACCAAGTCCCCCAGACCCCATGGCACAATCAACTCAGGGAGAGTTACCTGAACCCTCTCAGGTGTCCCTGCTACACAGAGGTGAGCCAGGCCAGCTGGCCAGAGCCAGCTCTGGGGTGGGCACATGCCCACAGGCAGAATTTCTCCCTGTGTGCTCCTAGGGTGCAAGCAGCACAGGTAGACAGTCTAAAATCCAGAGCAAATTCAGAGCTAAAGCAGGTGCCAGGCACACCCATTGAGGGACCCATCAGCAGCACATGCCCCTGCCCCATGTGACATCCCTCTCCCTGAACCCTCGTTGTGACATGCATTGGGAACACCTGTCCCCAAGTGGGGTTTATCCTGTCCTGCAGAACCTCAGCACAGGATAAACCCCAGGAAGAGGAAGGAGATTTTCACCTCCATCGTGCTCATCAGCCGGGTGAAAATCCAACTCCAAATCCTGTAATAAAACCCTCCTCCTGGCTTGCAAGTCCAGAGTTGCTGCCAAGGAGCAGGAGGCTTCTGGGAGAGCAGGGAGGAAGAGATGCGGAACACAACGGTCAAATCAAACCAGGCAGGGTGATGGGGGAACTGGGAGTTGCCAGGTGCAGAGCTGCACACCCAGCAAAGTTGCTGCTTCCCAGGGACCCGCAGCTCCGCTCTGCCCAGCCCTGCAGGCGCTGGGAGCACCCGTCTGGCCATGCTGTCACCCCTGCTGCTGCCAGACCCAGGCCAATCCATGCCAGAGTGCCCCGCAGGGCAAGAGAGCAGCACAGCTGAGCCCCTCATGTGGCCAGGGACAGGGGGATCCCAGCTGGAGAGGGACATCTCCCATGCTGCAAGAGAATGTAGGCCCTGCACTGGCTGCCAGTCCAAAGCATCCATGTGCTCCCTCCATAGGGACAGAAACCATCCCCTGGAAGGGACAGTTTTTGCTCAGGGTCAGATGTGCAGCAGCCACAGTGCAGCTTTGGGGAGCCAGGAGTGAAATCCAGCTCAACCCTGGCCGTGCCCGGGCCCTGCCTGCAGGAGGGTGCAATAAATCACAGCCCTGCCGCAGCCCCCGCGCGCCCCGTGCCCACACTTGTGCAACCAGCCCCGGCCTCCCCAGCCCCCCCCAGGGCAGGAGAGACCGACCTGGGCCTCACCATCCCCCCCACCATGCTCTGGCCACGACCCCACTCAGACACTGGCCACAGCCACCCCAAGGGACCAAACACTGCACAGCCTCTCACGCCGGGGTGGAGGGTTGGCACCCGCGTGCCTGTCCTCGCCGCTGGGTGAGCCACGCCGGCCACGCCAAGTGCAGGGAGGATGCCATGAATTTTTAAACTCCTGAAAGCACAAATGGAGTGGTTTGCCTGGTTGGGAGACGGGATTTCCGATGCAGCACAGAGGCATTTGAAGAAGATGTTGCCTCTCCCAAGCTGCTCTTCCCCTGGGATGATGGGCCCAGAAACCTGGCACTCAGGGTCCGGCACAGGAATCGGGGCAGTGCTGTGGGACAGCAAAACCTTGGCCCAGATGAAGGACCAAACTGACGGCCTCAGCTCCCTCTGTCCGGGCTGCCCAAGCCCGGCACCCACCTGGCACGACGTCCCCCTGTCCCTCTGCAGCCCTTCCTGTGACAGCGGGACAAACCCACATATGCCCGACCGCGCGGCCCGGCCGGGGACACGCGCCGTGTGAGCACACGCAGACATACGTGCACACACGTGTGCACGCACAGCTCATCACCTTCCCTTGTCTCTGGAGGCTGCTCAGGCCACGCAGGAGCCTCGTTCCCTCATCCGAGCATCCATCATCGGCAAGCGGCAGCGGCAGCGAGGCGGGGAAGCGCTGGACCCGCGCCGGCGGCTCTGCCTGCCGCACTGCCCGCGCCTCTGCCCTGGCCCTGCTCCCGCCGCCACGGCGGGGAAACCAGAGAAACCCCAAAAGCTGCAGCCGAGGACCCGAGCCGCCCCAGCCGCACAACTCCGACCGCCGTGGGGCCGGAGCGGAGAGGCTGGGAGGAGGAAGCTGTCAAGCTCTTACCCTCTGCCGAGAGGGAACCAGCCAGAAACACGTGTGAACCGGAAAGCAAAAAAATCCCCCGGAGAGGGTGGCTTACCTGTTGGAGGTAGAGGAAGGCTGGAGGACAGGGGAGAGAGTGAGGAAGCATGCCTGAGTTGGAGACAAGGAGGCAGCCCGAGTTAGCCATGGAGCACAGCATGTGTCGACAGGTAGCCGTGGAGCTGTTCGCGGGTCCGTCCTCTTCCGCACACTGCTATCCACCGCTATCCTCGTCTTCCCGGCTGGCCCCTCGGGCTCTCCCCTCCTCGCCGTCCCTCCCGACCCCTCGGCGCTAGTTAGGAGGGTTCATCTGCGGCAGGCCGGCCGCGCCGCCGCCGGAGCAGCGCTTGGCTCTTCACTTCGGGGCCATTAGACACTGGCACTGAGCGCACGGTCTGCAAAGGGTGTGCGTGAGCCAGAGCGGAGCGGGAGAGAAAGGAAGGGGAGGAGGAAGGAGAGAGGGCTCGGGAGCGAAATAAAAGGGGTGGGAGTTGGAGGAGGAGGGGGAGTCCCCTGTGCATTCAGACATCAAACAGAGCTCTGTATAAAATGAAGAGAATCCGTAATGACATGAGAACAGCTGATCCCGCACTTAACCCCTCCACCGCCGCCGCTTTGCAGATGGCTTCCCCGCCGCCCTCGCCACCCCGGCCACACGCTGGGGAAGCAGCCGGGCAGGATGGGGCCGAACGGGCCGAGCCGTGCCCCTTCCCGGCGCTGTCTCCCAGGGGAGGAAGGGTCTTACCGGGAGTTCGGGTGGCGCAGCACGGGTGCCGAGCAGGGGCGGTGGCAGGGCTCCGCGGGACTCCCCCATGCACACACCGCCGCACACGTGCACACCGCCACGCTCTCGCTGCGAGACGCCGGCGCTGCCGGGCCGCGGGAGCCATGCAGCATCCCCAGCCCCGCCTTCCCGGAGCCACCGGCCCGCGGCCCGGCACGGCCCCGCACGGCCCCGCAGCCGCGGGCAGCCACGGGCCTGCGTTCCCTGCCGGACCAGCCTCACCGCTGCCCTCATGCCCCGGGCATCACTTACTCAACCCTGCCAAGGTATGGGAGCCGCAGGCAGGGACCTGTGAGCCCCCACCCGACTGCCAGTCCCATAGGCACGGAGGGCTGGGGGGACCCCTGCACCTTGGGGTGACAGGAGGGGTCCTGCCTGCTGGCACTGGCTCCCCAGAGCGATGGGGACCCTCTGCTCCGAGAACCACCCGCTGGCGGGTGGAGGTCAGCCCTGGCAGAGCTCGAGAGGTGTTTTGGCGTTTCCAGGGGCCCGCGGTGCTGCCAGCAGCCCTGACGCATCCACACCACACTCGCCGCTGTCACAGCTGCCATGGCAATAGCCTGTGTGCCCGTGCCCGCCGGGGACAGCCGGCGTGGGCGCCCGCCTGTGTCCACTCGGGTCCCGTCCCGCCTCACACCTCCACCCGTCAGGGCCCTGCAGCAGCCCAGGGCTGCCACGGGGTCCCTCCTGGTGCCCCACACCTCGGAGCAGCATCGTGCCCAGCTCCAGAGGCACGGCAGTGCGAGGCTGCCAGGATGGCATTGTGCTGGGGCATGTAGGAAACGAAACCTGGGCTGGGCTCCGTTTCCATCTTGGCCAAATGTGATGCACAAAGGCAGGGCTGTGCCAGCAGCTGCTGATGCTCCGTCTCTGCCGGAGCCTCCAGCACACGACCAGCCGTTTGAGCTGGGATTTTCCACAGTATCCCCAGGCAGAGTGACATGCTGCAGTGTCCTGGTACACTCGCAGCAGTTACTGCTTCTGCTGCAGACACTCCAGAGCAGCAGTGTGTGGCATGGCTGGCCCAGAGCCACCGGGAAAACCTGCTGCAAACAGCTCTGGAAGAGCCATCCTGGGAAAGAGGTGTGTGGGCCCAAGGGGGTGCCAGCCCCTCCCAGGGGGCCCTGAATTCTACACTCCAAAGGGACTTCAAGGAGCCAAATTAAGGAGGGGATGTCAAGCCAGGGGGAGGCTTTGTCACCACCACCACCTTGTGGTACTGGGCACCAAAAAGGTCCAGCAGTGACATCTGCTGCCAACAGCATCCCCAGGATCCCTGTGGGTGCCCCACCACAGCTGCTGCCCCTCCAGCTCCAGGGACCACGACAGATGCTGTGGCCCTTTTGGCACACCGTGGTGCTCAGACCCCACACTCCTGCTGGTGTCCAGCTTCCCTCTCCAGGGACCTCCATGCCCCTGGTGCCATGCCCTCCAGCACCTGGGGAAGGATGAGGGACAGCTTTGAAAGGGACAAGTGTGTCCTCCCACAGCTCTTTGCACAGTTGAGGGGAGAGGGGCTCCCCCAGGAACTTGCACACACCCGAGCACCACACAGTCCCTGGTGCAGGGCTGAGGACACCTTGGGCAAGCCAACAGGCAGCTCCAAAGGCCCTGGGCCGGTCTGGCTCCACTGCAGCTCAGGGAGGTGACAACAGCAGGGCAGGGCCTGGCACACTGGCCTTGCGGTGCCCAGCTAAGCGAATCACGTGAGGCAGGAACTGGCTCCAGGATGAGGTAATCTGCCCATCCTCCCCCTCGCCGGCTCCGGCCAGGGTGACTCAAAGGCATTCCTGGCCGGTGGCAGCACCACAAGTGCTGGCACTGCCCTGAGCCAGCAGCGAAATGGGCACAGCTCTGGGAACTGAGGAGGGTTGGAGTCTCCTCTCTCCCTTCTCCTGCCATCACCAACGCGTGCCTGGCTGCAGAGACGCCTCTCTGCAGGGGGGAGCCCCGGGGGACACTGGACGGGCAGGGCGACCCCAAGCCCCCAGTCAGCTCCAGTGGGGAACACCTTGCTGGCCACCAGAGGCTGGTTTCCCTGACCCTGCTGCTCCCAGTGACACCATGCCACAGTCCCAGCCAACGGCACTGGTGGTGGCACCAGGGCTGTGCCCAGCCCTGCAGAGCCGCAGCCCCGGAGGAGCACCTCCCAAACTGAAGCCTCCTGGAATGAAAGTTTATTTATCTGTTTAATTAAGATGTGTTCACCAGGCGCACAGACCCCATTCCATCTGTCTCACTTACAGCCGTGTCCCAGTAAAATTAAACCTAATAAATATCAGCAGAGGGAAAGCAAAGGGCACGTGTGAGATATACGATCAAAGGCTGAAGTTGCACAGGGCTGCAGTTCTCAGCACATCTCTCTCTGCCCTTCGGGGCTGGGCTGGCACTGCACTCCCCCGCTCAGGATGGGGCTGTCTTTCCTTCAAATCAGCACAATTCCCAGTTTTTTATTTATTTTAAATGAACCCTTCAGGGCTCCTTGGTTTTGTTTTCTGGAAGAGGGAGGACAACATGGCACCAGGACAGGAGTGGTCTTGGCCACTGTTCCAGTGCTGGAGACAAGGGACAGAGCCTGCACTGGGAGCACTGGTGGGCAGGCACCCCCCAAACCACTGAGGGAACTCTTCAGGGACAGCACAGCACCTCTGGCTGCTCCAGGCACCGGGATGTACCTGCTGCACAGCCGAGAGCTGTTGGGAAGTGCACAAGGCAGAGAGTGCAGTGCTGTCCTCTCCTTGGGAAATGCCAGAAAAGCTCAGGCCTCCTCCAAGGGACACTCCACCATTTGGAACTTTTATCCACAAGGGGCATGGCCCAGGGGCCTCCCTGGAGCCCTGTGCCCCCAGCCCTGCTGAGCATGCAGTGTCACACAGGTCATCCAGGTGACAAGGGGCCTGCACGTGCTGCACCAAGCCCTGAGCACCTGTCAGAGCTGCTGCCATCCCAGAGCTGTCCCAGCTCCATGCCAAGATTGTGACCCACAGGATACAATGGGAAATACACCATGGTCCTTCCTGGGACCCCCACATATCCTCTCCCAGCAGAGAGGGATGATGCAAAGCCTGTGGCCCTGCTGTGGGGACACAGTGCTCAGCCATGGGGGGGCTGGCTGTCCCAGGGACTGCTGGTGTTTAATAGTACCCCCTGGTCTCTGCAGCACTCTCCCACAGGGCAAAGCTGGATCCTGACACTCATGAGAGCTGCCAAGGAGGGCTGCAGATCAGGCAAGACACTACCTCTGCCACGAGGTTGTTGAGGCTGGACTGGTGAGATCAGGTGCTCCAGCCTCCCTGGGGTCATGCTGTGAGTGCAGTGCTGGCAGCCCACCAGCACCCAGGGACAGCAGTACCAACCTAATCCTCTCCTCCCACCCACTCCAAAATGCCCCCAAGCAGTGGCATTCATTAATTAAAAGCTCATTAGTAGTTACTCAAAGTCAAGCAATTAGATGAAGGCATTGACAGATCTGAGCTGCTGGGTGACAAGGAACATCCCATGGCAAGGAATGTCTGTGTGGCAAGGAAGGTCCCAGCTTGGGACAGGACAGCGAGAAGGGACTGACAAGCCTCCCTGGCACCCTGTTAAACCTCTCCATCTTTCCCTGCTCCTTCCTCCTCCTCCTCCAGCAGCTCTCAGATGTTCACTGGATTCACTGCCTGCTCTGAATTCCCAAAGATGGAGCACCCAGGTATGACCTCACCAGGTGAGGAGGGAACTGACCAAACCACAGCCTGTATCTGAGACAGAGCTGTGGCAGTAGGAGCGGAGCAGGAGTGGAGGGAAAGCATATGGAAGTTTAGCGGGATCCAGGGAAAAAAACACCTCATTAAGATGTTCCTGACCCACTGAGAGGAACAGAATGGGGCCTGGGGATCTGTCAGCCTCTGGCCAGAGCTGCCAGCACTGTGCAGAACAGGAGAGTGGCTGGGCTGGCACCTGGGGATGCTCCACAGCCTCCCGTGTCACCCCTCCTCTCTGCCCTCGAGCCACAAGGGCAGGACAGGAGCCCTGGTGCTCTCCACAAAATGGCACCTCCTTGCAGCCCTCCCCCATCACCCAGCACGATCAGTTGGTGCACAGGGACCTCCAGCAGCCCGTCCCATCGGCGCTCCCTGCAGGAGACACGGCAGCTCCATGGGGACACAGTTCACACACCCCTGGCTGGGCAGCAGCAGCCAGAGCCCGTCACCGTGCCTGGCTCCTCGCCTCTGCCCGCGCCGCCCTTCCTGCAGCCCTTTCACTTGACAAAATATTTACATGAAACGGCAATTAGGCTCCCTGGATTTAATGAGAATTAACCTGCAGCAACAGCACCGTGGCAGAGCAGCTGCTGCCGAGCACCTCGAGCTCACGGGCTGGGCGGGCAGCGCTGGGGGGGGCACGGCAGGGGAACAGCTGTACCGTGTCTGCAGGGTCACCAGGGCCAGGAGCACGGCCACCACTGCTGGGGCCAGAGCCACCACTGAGGCCATGCCACCACCACCAGGCCCAGCACAGATCGAGAAGGAGGAAGGAATGATGGAGGGTGACGCAGGACTGATGGAAGAATGATGCAAGGAAGGAGCAACTGCAGACCAGGAGCCTGAAATGCTGCATTCCCAGGGTCCCCCACTTCCCTGAGAGCAGCTCCACTGCCTGACAAAGGGTTCCCAAGGAAAGGCTCCCTTGAACTGGGAGCCCTGCCACTGTGCCTCACAGGCTGCTGGGGAGCTTTAGCAGCAGCCCCCAGGGTACCAGCACATGGGACACTACAGGAGGGGTCCAAGCCACCCCAAGCAGGGGTGCGTGTGGCACTGACAGTGTGGGCACTGGCACTGGGCTGTGGGACCCACCTGAGCAGCAGACAGGTGAGGTGGGCATGGGGGAACACCAAGCTGGAGGTACTGCAGAAGCAAACACACCATCCTCATAATAAGATTTTTTAAATGCAGAGAGAGGATGTTAAACAGGCGCTATGACCCAGGGCACACTTTATAAATTGTAGTATTTACAGAGCCCTTCTTCCCCTTGCCCCACACACTCCTAATTTCTCTGGAATTACTGTTCATTTGAAGACATTTTGCTTTGGCATCTCAGCCTGTTGAGGTGTTGATGACCAAGCCACCACAGTGCTCCTGTCCTGCAGGGAGACCAGACCCTCTGCTTCCTCCCACGCTGCCATGGAGAGACGCCCACGATGCCAAGAAATGACACTCATTTCTCTGTTGGGAGCACAGCCCTCACCCTGCCCTTCCCAGCAGAGATGGGGATGCCACCATGCAGTGCTGGGACTGGCTGTCCTGGGCTTGGCTGGCTCCATGCACTGCATGGGACAGGGAACAGAGACCCTGGAGTGCCACTGCCCCACAGCCAGTGTGGTGTGGGAACTGTTCCTGGAGCTCCCATGGGAATGGGCACCCCACGCTGCCCATGCCTGCTCAGCTGAGCTCTGCAAGGCCACACTGCTCTGCTCTGCTCTGCTCTGCTCTGCTCTGCTCTCACAGCACTGGTGGGTCCTTAAGTCCCTGGGCAGAATTAGCACCGAGGCAGGAGGCTATGCCAGCCCTGACAGGCTCTGGAGCCGTGGCAGCACCGACATCCCTCATGACAAAGCACCTTACACCTGAAAGCTGCTTCCCTGAGAAACAATGAATTCGCATTATCCTCTTCCTCCTCCCCATAAACTGCTTTCCCCACATCCCCCTTTGTCTGCCTCTGCCCACTCTGTTCCCTGCTCCCAAATCCAGGGGAGCACAACTCCCTGGAGCATGTAAGCCCCACCAGACTGCTGCAGCTCCCCCCGGCCCCTTGCCATGTCTGAGGGAGTGGGAGGGACCAGGTGGAAGGAGCTGGTGCCACTGGCTTTCAGCCCCAGCTGGTGGGCTGGGATGCCATAGGAAGACCCTCGGGTAGTGTAGAGCCTGGTATAGCCCAGCTCTTTCAGCTCTGGGGAGGGAGTGTAGCTCCATGGGGGGCTGCTGACTGCAGCTCCTTGCCCTCTGCTCACTGTCCCAGCTGCACCCAGACTGGGGCTCACACCACATCCAGTGTCCCAGCCCCAAGCAAAGGGCCTGGACAGACCCTGCCATGTCCCCTCCTCTCCATCCCTGCACAAAGCTCTTGAGAT
The DNA here is from genome assembly GCA_024734555.1 of Trochalopteron elliotii. NCBI lineage: Eukaryota > Metazoa > Chordata > Aves > Passeriformes > Leiothrichidae > Trochalopteron > Trochalopteron elliotii. The sequence goes on from JANPWX010000190.1 coordinate 31,625, forward strand.
GGCTGGGCAGATCTCAGCCTGTGCCCCCTCCAGCCGTGGCCTGTGTGCTCTGCTGGTGCAGGGAGAGCTGAGCCCCCTGTGCCCAGCCCACTCCCCAGCCATGTCCCTTGCTCTGGCCTCAGTAGGGGAACAAAACTATGCATCCCTCCAAGCCTCAAAACCCCTGAGCAGGGACTGCTGTGGAGGGACTTTGGGGTCCACAAGGGAATCTCAGGGGACTCAGGGTCTCAGTAGCCTCAGGAATTTCAGGCCTGGGATAAAATGTGGAGGCTGCCCCACAAACATCTGTCAAGATGCTGGGTGGGCACCATGAGAGGGGGGTGATGCTCTGTACAGGCCCATCAGCTGAATGTCCCCCTGTCACCACAGACCCATGGCCCCTCCCAGGACAGCCCCTGAGCAGGCACCAGAGCCCACCAGTGACCACCAAAGTACAGCTGGGGCCAGGGTTTGGTGCTGGGCAGGGGAGGCAGCTTCTGCCCACAGCCAGCACCACATGGAGCTTGGACAGAGCAGTGCAGAGGCAGGAGGGCAGCTGGGGGTGCCCTCAGCAGGGACAAGGCCACAGTGTCCAGTCAGGGACCCCTGGTCCTTCCCAAAGCCAGGCCTGTCCCCAGCCCTGCAGCCCATCCCCTGCTGCTGCCGCCAGCCGTGGGCAGTGGGTGGTGACTACACCTCTCCCGGGACGGTGTCACAGCCAGGGAGAAAACCTGGGAAACCACCCCAAAGCTGAGCGAGACCTCAGCAGACAGGGAGGGAAATGCCCACCCTCGGCAGCGGTACCTACCCAAAAATACATCATCATGTCAGCGGCGGGGGCTGAGGCGCTCTGCGGGGGTCGGTGGGAGGGCGATAGGCTGCTCCCGACGCGGGCTGCGCCGGCCACCGCTCCTCCTGGGTGGGCTGTGTCCCCTGCGGCTGTCCGGCTGTCCGGCTGTCCGGCCGTCCGGCTGTCCGGCTGCAGCGCCCAGGGCCGGCGGTCCCG